>JYFJ02000332.1:0-27764 GCA_000934665.2 Catajapyx aquilonaris | reverse complement strand
GGGGGGTGACCAACAGTGATTGTTACAATCATTTTGTTGTTTGTGACAGATGCGCTCAAGTACTACGGGCACAAAGTGACTGAATACGAGCGAGCAGAAGTGGAGCAGTACCCTGAGATTTGGTACCTGGGTTTGGACGCCCGTAAAATCCACGGTGAAGAAGGTGCCCCACAAAATGGAGGCTACGACGACGACAACGGCAGCTACAACAAGGTGAGACTTATACCTCCCACTTCAGCCCTTTTGCCTCCAAATAGCGTCCATTAACTTGTTTATGCCGCCTTTTAATGAGGAGCGGTATATCCCCTACTTCCGAACCTTAAAAAAAAGTTGAAGAGGGCAAATTAATCCAGAAACTCTGCTGCCTTAAGGGGAATAATGGGGATGGAGGACTAATTAGGGAATTACTTGGAGCGAACTTTTATTTCACCTTGACTCGAGGTCCACAATTTTTGAGAGGAAAAGTTTGGTCCCGGTTGATAGAATTGCGTAGGAGGATATATCCGTTGCTAAGCAACTCCCTCCACAGAAAATTTGGCTTCAAGGGACAAGGTCAACAACTGGAGGGGGGATTCATATTAGGTTTGGAGTTGGGGACACTTTTTTTTATAGTCTGGAGTCGACACCTTTTCAGAAGATTCGGTGTCGCAAATTGAAAATGGGGGATGACTCGACAGGACTGTAAATGTACACAAGTGAAACGTGGGCAGATTGTGCTGCAATTCTGATGGGATCATGTTGACGTTCAGACCCTCGATGCGACCAAATTTGTTTGACATTTTGAAGAGTAGGCTTTGGGGATTTTTTTTTTTTTTTTCAACGAAGTTTCACCCAGAGTGGGAGGTGCTAACAAAACCCACGCTGTATTTCAAAAAACGGTGTAGGAGGCACACAAATGACCTATCAATGTCACCTTTATAATTTTCAGGTGCTTCACGACCACGTGGCGTACCGATACGAAATACTAGAGGTGATCGGAAAGGGCAGTTTCGGCCAGGTAATTCGAGCCCTAGACCACAAGACCAAGCAGCAGGTGGCAATCAAGATCATCAGGTAGGAAAACTAATTAGAGTAATATGAGAGTGGTGTAATGAGAGAAGACCAATCGGGCGGAAGACTTTCGAACGTGATTGAAAACGCGGGCAAAGACGGTTTTTGCTTGCTTCCGGGAATTAAGCACACCTTGACCCGGTTTTCAACGCCGCCCCACTTGTCTTCTCCCCCTCATCGCGTACATTAGGACACGTTGGTAGCTTCTGAATCGATACACCAGCTAGGGCTGGTTTCATTCGGCGGCGGGAGGCGCATTTGATTTTTTTTTGGGCCGGCTCGTTTGCATCCTGGGGCATATGCAACCCTTCTGGCACGTACGTGCAACACACATTTCATAATTGCAATTATCATAAATTAATAATATAAATTATCTGGAATAAACATAACTAATGTGTATAAACTCTATGAAATAATATTATAACTATTAGTTAATAAAATATTAGTGAAATAAACATAACCGTGCAGCTCATCACTTGTTCGGTTTAAGTGGAGAGAACGGAGAGTAAGTTTCATTCACATGCAATCTATTGGATTCATTCAGGAACAAGAAGAGGTTTCATCACCAGGCCTTGGTTGAGGTCAGGATTCTGGACCACTTGAGGCGGAAGGACAAGGAGGGAGTGGGGAATGTCATACATATGTTGGAGTACTTTTACTTCAGGAACCATCTGTGTATCTCGTTTGAGCTTATGAGGTGAGTTATGTCGAGGTTAATCTGATTAGAGGATTATTGACAAATTGTACACAAGTGCTTCATGTGCAGGGGTGGTTTAAAAGCTGTGATTCATCATGCTCATGTGAGTGGCATGAGCTTGATATATTCACCCTGCCAATAACTTTCTGCTCGAACAATATTAAATGGCATGGACGTATTGATCCACTGGGATCCTTCCTTTGATCCCCAGATTGCATTATTTGTAAATGACGACTTGTCCATCTGTGCTGCCCCGAGAGACATGAATTCAGGATTTCTGGCTAATAACTTGTCTCTGGCTCAATGGATCGTGTTGTTTTTTTTCTCCCGCAGTTTAAACCTGTATGAGCTGATAAAGAAGAACAACTACCAGGGTTTTAGCTTGAGTCTGATCCGGCGATTTGCAAATTCCTTGGTCCAGTGCTTACGTCTGCTTCACAAGGAGAATGTCATCCATTGCGACCTCAAACCTGTGAGTTGGCCCACTTTTTGTTTTGGTGTATTGAGTAGACTCAGACTGCCTCCTGCAGGCAAATCCTCCAGGGGATCCAATCTGGGAACTGGAAGGATTGCGTCTTGGAAGCACTTTGTGGGTAAAATAAAAGAAGGTGGCAGGTGGAGAGAAGGGAGTTGAGGAAATTGAAAGGAGGTGCCATTGGTTGGTACTTGAAAGCTTGAAAGCGTTTGGCTTCTCAACGCCACCGTAATTCTATTTGTCAGATTGCAATGAAAGAGCAGTGCTTACTGGGAGGTGGGCTTGACCCCGAAGTGACATCAGGTGGAATTACATTACTGTCTGCGGTGCTGACATTTCGTACTATTTACAGGAAAACATCCTCCTGAAGCAGCGTGGCAGCAGCTCCATCAAGGTGATCGACTTTGGTAGCTCGTGCTACACTCATCAGCGGGTGTACACGTACATCCAGTCCCGCTTCTACCGCTCACCTGAGGTCATCTTAGGCTTACCCTATGGGACTGCTATCGACATGTGGAGTCTTGGGTGCATACTGGCTGAGCTGTACACTGGCTACCCATTGTTCCCAGGAGAGAATGAGGTGGAGCAGTTGGCCTGCATCATGGAGGTGTTAGGTCCTCCACCAGACAGCCTGATTGTTGGTGCATCACGGAGGAGACTTTTCTTTGGTTAGTAGGCTACACAAAGATTCTTTAGCTCAGGGCATTGGGGTTCTTAGGTTTGAAGTTGAGTGCATGATTGTAGTTATTTAAGTCAGTATTATTAATGGGGGTCTTTCATTTAGACTCAAAGGGAAACCCACGCTGCACTACCAACAGCAAGGGCAAGAAGCGCAAACCTGGTTCCAAGAGCCTGAGTGCTGCTCTGAAATGTACCGACCCAGTGTTTGTAGACTTCATCACCCGCTGCATGGAATGGGATCCATCAGAAAGGATGGTCCCCGAGGAAGCCCTGCAGCATGACTGGCTCCACACCCACCTGCAGGCCACTACCATTCCAGACCTCAGGAGGGTAGAGCCCTCCTCTCCGGTGCCTCCACCTGCCACTCAGCAGCCACAGCAACCAACCACCTCTGCCGCCTCGACCTCAAGCTCATTGGCTCAGACACAGCCATCATACTCCCGAAGCAAGTACCACCACCACCACCACAACCATCACCATCACCACCACAACCATCATCACCACTCGACGCATCTGCAAGGGCTGGAGGAGCCTGACTCAGATACACCGGGTGCAGGGGTGGGAGCTGGAACCGGGAGTGGTGACCTCTCGAGTCACTTTGCCCTCTACAAGATGTACAGGGGACGCAATAGGTCAGGTGACAGGGTGGAGGAGTTTAATGGGGCAAGTGGAGGAGTGGTGGAGAGCAGTGGAGCCAACAGCCGGGTCGGATCAGGCGGGAAGTCTAAGAAGGGATCATCAGCAACCATGAGGTTGGAAGTGACGGACTTAGCCAGCAGCGGAGCAGGAGCTGGGAGGGGAGGGAGTGGTGGAGCAGGAGCAGCTGTGGTAGGGAGTGGAGACCCAAGTCTTGATGACTCGGGCACTTTCTTGCCTCCTATACTATGAGTGACGCTCCAACCCAGTTGAAGGGTCGCTTCGCAACCACCATGTGGTGGTGTCCCACGCTACACAAGCGTGGTCTGTTTAGGAGGCGGGGTATTTAAAAAAAGGTACTCGCAGTTGCTGGCCAACAGTCAGGAGTTTCTAGCATTTAAAAAATTTCCTGCGCCTTTCGCGATGCCGACACAGGTCATGTTAGGGACAAAGGTCGAAGGAAAGAATTTTTGCTCTGCATGTATTGAAACAACTCCCCACCATTTTGGGTTTCTCTAAATTTTACCTTTCCTCCCCATGTAGATTGGTAGATGTTGCCTTCTCAAATGGCCATTTATTATCATATCATTGTTGTCTTGGCCTCCCCCCAATCACTACACGTCAAAGCTTCGTGTGTGATGTATGTTATGTGATGTTTGTGTTAGCTCCAAAGGTACTCCCAACGGAACAGCCTTGAAATGCCAGCCTCTCAAGCATTGTACTGTATGAAATGTGCTTACTTCAGCTTCACTTATTGCATTCGATGACAAAGGACTCTGTCCAGACAATAAGTTTTTGAAGAAATTATAATTTGGGAGAGAAGTAAGACCCGTAATAATCAGCCGGCATAGGAGGCTGGCATTACACCGGAGCCAAATAAGAAAAGCTGTACAATCAAATGTTTTGGAGGGAAAGTGCATTCCTATGCAGAAGGCAACAGGATTACTTTCAGAACAGAAATAGATAATTACTGAAGAGAAACTGCTCAGTTACCTTGATTATGCATAAATGTGTACCAATTTTATTTTGGGTGTAGTAAGACTGCGAGGCAGAATAGACATTCTGCACTCCTTGTTGTGTGAGACGCCATCTTTTTATGTACATAACGTTTCACATTTGTGGTTGTGCGTTAAAAACCACCTGGGATAGGAAGGCTAAAATTTTAGGTGGGGGGTAATATGACATGCCGTGTATGTTTGAAAAGAAAAAGAATATGCCTCTCCCGTCTCTGGAAGTTCCCCCCCGAGAATATCTCTTCTTATGCACCAAAGCAAGTTGTTTGGCCAAAGAAAACTCCACACCCATACTTGTTTCTCAGCACTTTTTCTTTTCGTAATTGTTGGGAGTTTTGTTATCTTCCCCTGTGTAGATTTTTCACTTTCTATACTGTCTAAAGATTGCCTTGATTCCAAAATGGCTGTGGTATGCCATGTCTTCTTTATAGGGCTAGTTATGGACTGATTCTTGCAGGGTGAAAGAACTTTTCTTTCTTGGGAACGCATTACAGTCAATGGCATTTGCCTCTATTTCTAAATAGCGCCAAGTAAGCATTTCTCCCAATGCACAATCACCTTTTCATATATAGGTTTCAAATGGCTAAAAAAACCGTTGGCATTTCCTCCTCATATCACGTTATTAGTTTAATTTCATTTTTCCTAGAGTTATGCGGTACCATAAGTGGGTATAGCTCCCTCCTTGTAGACTGTGAAATATTTCGTGCAATTTTCAAAAGTGTATATTCCTAACCTGTCAGGGACCCTTTATGCTGGAGAGATGAAAAAGACACAACCCTGGCCTTAAACCAAGGAACTTCTCTTAGGTGCCTAACTACACCCTCCCCCAAAAATGTGGTTGTAAAATACTCAGACTTAGAGAGTTATTGTCCTCCCCCTTGGGTGTGTGTGCGTGTGTGTGTGTAGAGAGAAAATTAACCACTACTCCCCCAACCTCATGTCTGAAGCACTGGATCTCAGTTGGAGTTAAGTCAGTGGATTTCCAGTGTTGTAGTTACGCAACAATCCCCATCCCCCCACGAATAATGTGACTTTTTTCCGAGAACCAATACCTGACATTATTGAACTGTGATATTTTAGTCTTGTGTGGTGTACACTTTTTAAGTTATGGCCGAGTGGAAGAAGAAAAATGAGTGGTCAGAAGAAGAGAAGAAACTTGTATTTTTTTTTTCTCTCTATCTCTCTCTCTCTATCTTGTCATATTGTAGCATTTCATCTGTAGTCTTGATGCTGATTCGTATCTTGTACAAGGTTCTTGACCCTTATATTGATTGACCTTCCTGTATCTTTAATCAAAAGTTGTAAGTTAGGTTGTCACTGAGATAATAATGTAGCTTACTTTTCAATCTTGTTGTTTTAATGACTCCTGGAACCCTCGATCCCTTATGTATATAAAATAAAACGTTATTTGTGTCTGCCACACGTGAAATTGTCCACTTGTTCGTCACAAAAATGTCCGTATTAACGTAATTTTTATTTGTATACTAGCAACACATGGACAATATTTTGCGTCATTTACATGGTTACGGGTCCACTGGAGCTGATCTAGACCTACTTTTGTCAATGGTAGGACCAGTTACATATGTGATTGTTCAATCAGCTCGTAATATTATGATTTGGGTTCCGATATCTTTGGTCTCTTAAGTTCTTAATAACAGTGCGTAGAAGTTGTAGTACAAGAAGTGTTTTATTCACAGTGCATAGAAGAGTAAACATAAATAGCACCTGGGCATAAAACGATTCTGTGAGAAGAGCTTCACTCGATGATCACATGGCATGCATAAACTGTGACATAACAGCAACAATCATTTTTGCCAAGTCCTGAGTTGTTGGCACTATTATTGACATTCAGGGTGGAGAGGATGATGGGGATTGTTTTTATTTGCTTCTAGGTTTTCTTTTCCAATGCAGGGTATAAAGCACAGTGGAAGCAAGATGTTGTTTTTTTGTCCCAGTATACCCAAGAGGACTACTGCCTGCGCTTCTCACCTTTCTGGGTTCTTCTCTTTTCCTTTTCCTTTCTTTCCTGTTCTTGTTGTTTCTGCTTCTCCCTGAAAAGTTTCACCAGATTTAAAGAAGATTAATGTCACCTCAAAGGTATTTCAAACTCACTGTTAATGAGCAACTTTCCATATTATAAATTATGGACAGCAAGCCTATATGAGAATTACCTCTGAAAATTGTCTCAATTCCTATTGATTCTTATACTGATTAGAACCCCATAGCAAGCTGACATGTACTCATACTAACCTATCCTCCTTGTCCTTTTCCCGTTTCTTCTGGCTGTCTACCTTTGCCTTCTCCCTCTTTTCTCTCTCCGCCTTTGACACACTATCCACATTTGTGTTCTTGCCAATAGCTGCCAATGCTGCCTCCTTTCCACTTACATTTTCTTCCTCTTCGTCCTCGTAACCATCACGACCCTCGTCCTCCTGATCTGAAAGCTGGCCCCACATTTCTGCATCAGTCATTTTTCCAGGTGGTGTAACATATCACTCATTATACCTGTCCATATTGAGACAAGATGGCCTCCCGGAGTTGTTTCTGCTCCTCAGTGTACTTCTTGGGAGCCACAATGCACTTGGCCTGCTTCTCCATGATCTCCGCCAGCTTGGCATCCACACTGACTGTGCCTGAATCACCTGCATGACATCCATTTGACTGTGTCTGGGACCATTTAGTCAGTATCTCTTGGCACAAGCTGTCAATGTCCGCACCCTAGGAAGGTGAAGGCTGGGCTTAAATGATAGTGTCACCGTAGGTATAAAGACAAATGTGCACAACTTTGCAATTATGACTACGCATTACTTATTGGCAGTTACACAGCAAGGTATGTATTTGCCTAATCTCGTACAGTACAGTGGCAGGGCAATGATTCTGCCCTGTTTGGAACACGGTGAGTGACGCACCGCTACTTCCGAGAGTATGTCCTGCAGGGCCTCAGCCTTCTCCTCCCGGGTGTCCTCCTGCCCCTCGAGGATCCCCTGGATATAAGAGGTGAAGACGCCCTCGTCCGTGTTGAGTCGCCGCAGCTGGTCGCTCAGCCACTCGCCGAACGTATCCGTCGCTTCAGATGCCGCCATTTCTGACCGGAGTGAGTCTGGTGGGGGGAGGGAGCGGTAGATGGCGCCAGGAGGGGGAAGGGATAATGAGCGCTGCATCTGGCCACCATTTGCAGCTATCAATAGGACAGAATAACTGCTACTAATAACTTATAGTCATACCTTTTTAGGCGCGTCTACAACAAATATTTCCGAACTAGCAGCTACGTTTTCCGACCCGAAAACTATCATTGCCTGGCAACACTGTCTATGACCTCAAAGATGGCGTCTGTTTGAACTTTCGGAACGAAATGCAGGAAGCGAGTGTGGCTCTTCGCCTGACGTGAGTGACATCCAAACAGTGCTGAGCCCGTGAGTACTCTGGGAGGAACGGATCCGTTGTTGTACGTCGGATGAGAAGAAGAGAGGTTGCGAGCACCTTCCGTCACAGTTTAGTCGTACGATTCGGCTAGTGAAAATTTGTGGGTAAATTCAGCTTATAATAAGATTGCTGGATTATTTTCATTCAACGTGGGGTATGATTAACCAGGGCAGTCGGACATCACGATTAATGTACATGGTTTTAGTGACTCCTTTTTCAGGTATCACCTGTGGGCATTATTTTAAATGGTTGATAAATCATGTTCATACAGTCCTTGGCATACACCAGAAGCCAATTCAAAGAGAAGAATCTCGTTGGAAGTAACAATGAGGACCACATTTACATGTTGTGATAAATAGCTTCTTTTAAAGTGGCTGGTGGAGTTAGCTGTACCCTGTACATTGTGCTGCAACACTAACAATTTTATCTACATCTAGGCTCTTGGAGTCTAGGTTATCAAAAGCCATATGATCGGCAATAAAATATGTGCCTGATATTGCAAAATCTTTCCTCTTTCTCAGTAAGGTGTATCAAAGATGTCTGACACTGGCAGTCCACGCTCCACTGTCTCCTCCATGTCTATGGAGGAGAGTGTATGGGATGACTTTGATTCATCAACCTCATCCTACCCTATGGATGTCCCAGCTACAGAAAGCCGTGTGGACGAGAGTAAGGATACAGCCACTGACCATGATGCTGAAGATGACGAGGAAGACTCAAGCTCTCAGCTCAATGCTCAGGATATAATCATCACACCCTACCCTGAAGCAGCAAACCTGGAACCTGGCTTTACAATCAGCGACATTGAAGAAGACCAGGTGGTACGCCCGGAATTTGACACATTTGAAGCACATGTTAGGGTGAAGGCACTACTGCAGCAGTTGGTGCTGAGAGGGCAGATGTCTGAGGAACAGCGCCTGGTGCTACAGGCCAAGTATGAATATATGGTGAGAGCCCTGAGCGATGTGGTGGAAAGCCAGGAGAAGCACATGGAAACCATCAGGAGATCAAGGGTTTCTCTTATGGGCTACAGCAAAGAAGAAAGGCGGGCATCTCTACTCCCCTCTCTCATTAGATTTCTTCCAAGTAAGGATTAGCAGTTGTATTCATTGCTGATTTTGAGCTGTATACAAGCGGATAATAGGACCTGGATTCCCTAGGCATTAATTACTGTCTAAATCATCTTCTAACTGTTTTTTTCATGATGTAGGTTGGGGAGCATCACTCAAGATGTATGCTCCACAGGATTTTAAAGAAGGGATGATATTAGTTAAAGTTAAGACAATATAATAAACACTTTGGTGGGATTTAGGTAAGTTGAACAACTATCAGTGTCATATTATTCCGGACACTTTCACTTCCTTTTCTTATGGAAGACTGTCTGGGATAACACTGTGCCAAGAATATCTATAATGAGCTGTTGGCCGAAAAGGCATTAGTAAATTAAATGAAACAAATCTACCTTGATTTTTTTTTAAATGCACAATATTATTATCCTATTCGTAGTGACCAACCAATGTTGTAATTTTCTTCAACTTAGGGGTGTTCAACTTGTATAAGTTCTACTAATAATATTGTAGGGCAGTGTTGAATACAAGTTCAATTAGCATGAGATTGGTTGTGAAGTGTGAGAGATACTCTACGTGGCAGTCAAAGGTGAAAAGAAATTGAGGAAGTTTATTCAAAATATTTGAAGCGTGCTGCCAGGAAGCAATAATTAAGCTGTTTCCCGTGGCCGTGGCTGTCATTTTATTACTCCATTTAGATATTTTGGTGAAATTGGTATGAAGAAAATGATCTAAACATAACATATCGCAATTTCAGCATCCTATCCTAGGTATTGTGATTGACACTTTCTGAACATAACACAGCCAATAATGTGAACAAAAATTATTAATTACCTAGTTCCAAACTGTAATACTTGACCCATTCTTGTCCCATTCTTGTCCAATCTCAACTCTTCATCTTGACATCCTAGGAGATGACGTTGTTGCCCACGAGCTCCTTCAAGAGATGAAATTAGGCTACAAGCCCGAGTTGGATCCTTTAGAGGTAGAGTCATCAACTTCATCACTCTTATTGTCCAACATGGGAGGAGCAGAAGACACTTTTGACATGGCTGCTTCTGGACTAAGAGAGCGACAACTTAAGCTGCAAAACCAGATAAGGGTGTCGGAGGAAAGATGTCGTATCTTGAGTAAGTGAGGGAGTTGCCTCTGGATATAACAGCCTCGGCTATAGCAGACTTGAAAGGCTGGTCCTACATACAGTACTTCCATATATGGGCTGTATATTTGGCTTCAACAGACCTCAGAGCAGACTGATTTCCACAGTCCCTTGAAGTCTGCTAAATTCAGAGCCTACTGTATTTATCATTTGAAGGGGTTAGTGCCATAACGTGCTAAGCCACAAAACCTTCATTCTGAGATATGGGCTTTCAAAAGTTTGGCGTAATATGGCAAATCATACAAAACAAGGAACTTGATTCGTGACTTTCTCGTGATCTATGGGGATTTTTGCTAACTACGTGATGCCCACTTGTGAAGCACGATGGTGGGACTTTCAGACACGTGCAAGCTCAAAAAACACAAAAGTGTGGCTTAGCACGTTATGGCACTAACCCCTTCATTTGTTTGTCTGTTACCACTGTCACCCACTGTCCAAATATCCCTCCATTTATGTCCTTTTATGTGACTGGGTTGATTGTGATTTCATATTGAATATTATAATTTTCTGAAATGGACCTGCACTGCTGAGGGGATGGTTCTCCTTCTCATTTTTATTAGGCATCCAGCGCTTTGCACTTCAGGAGGAAACTGCAGCCCTCCTGACTGTTGCACGCACTCTTCCAAGTGAGGATCAACTCAAGCGTGAGCGAGGCAATGTGACAAGGGAGATGGGGGATCTGAGAGCAGAGCTGGCTACACGTATGCATGGGATTGCAGCCACTGTAGAGGAGCTTAAGATTCTGACACGTGGCCAAGAGTGGCAGGCAATAGAGATAAGCAAGTTAGAGGCCCGAATGGTGGCTCTGACAGATGAACTGGATTCCATATCCAACCGCCCAGTGAACTTGAGGACAGAGGCAGACCGTCTGGACAAGAATTTAACTGATGCAAAGGCTGTGCTCAGTGAAGTATATATGGACTATTCTGCAGGAGTAGAGAAGCTCAAGAAACTCCAGAATGATATAGAAAATTCACGGAAAGTTATCTCTGATGCAAAGGCTGACGGAAATCGAGTGAAAGGGTATGTGGCAATTTTACATGTTGGTAAGCTATGCCAGTGGCTGACTGTAATGTTTCATTTATGATCCTTCACTACTTGCTGGAAGGCAAATGCATGCAAGTAACAAAGGTTTAGAACCATTTATTGATTTATGCTTTTACTATTTCATTATCTTTTTATCACACTATCAATCATTATAAATATAGGTAGTTACTTTGCCCAAGTTGACGACTCAGAAGATGGTAGACGGGGAGAGTTGATGGATTTGCCAATCACTCCTAGATTGAGTTAGAACTACAGTAAAACTTCTATAAGTCGAATCTCCATGGGACCGGGAAAAAACTTCGAGTTATAGAAGTTTCGAGTTAGAGAAGCCTACCTTTATATCCAGAGACGAAACGTGTTCAAAACTTAAAAATACCTGTCACTATCACACATACAATGCTCCTCGTTGTTTTGTTGTAAAAAAAAAATCTCCGTTATGGACATTTTCCTACTCTTAGATTCAAGGATTCAATTGTCACAATCGAGTCAAACACTTCTTCCGGTACGTCTGGTAGACGGAGATCAGGAAATTGAGCCTTTCTGTACAGGTGGCCTACTCTCGACCCTTCAGCTGGGAAATGAGAAAATGTTCCGTACTCGCCAACATGACCTTCGACTTAGGGAGACTGAAAATGCATTGATATCCCATCAAAAGGCCCTGCCCTGCCTGCACTACGAGTTATGGAGAACTTCGAGTTATAGAAATTTGAGTTAAGGAAGTTTATTTCCTATTATTTTGCATTGTGACCAACCAAGCTCATCATTTTATTCGACTTATAGAGAACTTCAACTTAGGGACATTCGACTTGTGGAAGTTTTACTGTAGTTAGTAGTGCAGATGTGGAACAAGGTCTGGGTCTCCCTTTACCTTTTTGCATGCTGCTGACTTCATTTACATAGCTGGGAATGACTAGTTGATCATCTGTCCCCTGTCCCACATAATCTGGATTGTCAACTTGGGCCTGGGCAAAGGGACACAACTGCGTAACCCTTCAGAAATTGGCTAATTTCTGGTTAGCTGAAAATCACACATAAATTTCGATAATAATGCTGGAAAAGGGTGATAATTATATGTATCACCAACATGTTGTGTATACCCTGTGGACCTTGTAACCTACAGTTTTGCAATATGTGTTTAATTATCTCCATTCAGTTGGCTTGTACCCCAGGTTTTTTTCTTGGATTTAGGGTAGCAGGGGGGGGGGGGGGGGGGGGGGGTTTTTNNGGGGGGGGGCTTTTACTTTTGGGATTTTACCCAACTGACCTTACTAAAGTGTACAGGATGCTCGGAAATTTATCATACCTTCTCTTTTGGGGGATGATCGAAGGGTTCTAGGTGATCATTTTAAGTATAAGTATCATGGGTCTCCAAAACATAGTTACCAAGATAACAAGAGTAAAACAAGGCGTAAAATATCCCTGCGGGTGTGCGCCCATCCACACAACCTTCCCTTTGCCATTTGAAGTTAAGGTGTTTCCATGCTATTGAAATTAAGATACAATCCCATTAGGTGTAGCAGGCAATGGCCTAGGCCAGCGGTTCTTAAACTGTCCTAGACCGCGGACCCCCTTCAGAGATCACTCACCCTCGAGGACCCCCAAGAATTAAGTCAAAGTTTAAAGCTCGGAATTATTTGTATTTTGTATTTCTATCATACATACATATTTCTTTCTAATATATTTAAATAAATATTTCCCTAATATATCCCTAAATAAATATATTTTGTATATATTTCCCTAATATATTCCCTATATATTCAATTCATAACAACTGTAAACAACTGAGTGCATATAAATGTACGTTATGTATGATGCCACTAGGACACGAACTTTTACTTTTCTCGAGCTCAATTTGTTACACACTGAAAGGGTGATGTGGAAGAACACTCAGAACATTCCATTTTTAAGTGGACACCTGATTACAAGTAATTGTGATAAGCAGAGGTGGGATGATAGCACATTGGTCTAGGCTACACTATACCACTTTTGAGGTCCTGAATTTTGTCCATGGGTCATACAAGAATTTCCTCATGGAGAGTGAAGGATTCTCTCACTTGTCAGTACAGCACCTAAAGTGAATATTCTCAGGTTTCACCCATTTCCTCCTAGTACTTCTAAAAGCAATAATCATTGAAATTATGATTGAATAAATACAAATATTTTGTTCTAAACAGCATTGGCCTAGCACAGGATATCAAATTCATTTATTGGCTCTCAAACACTTAGTCTGATCCAGTTCAAGAATTCCGAACTGTCACGCCTGGCAAAATCTTTGGAATTAAGTGCCCTCCAGGAACAGACTGCAAGAGATGCAGTTGCAGGCTTCAACCTGGAAATAGATGCACTGGAGCATGAGCGCCATTACATTCACGACATGGAAAAACGATTGTACAATGAACGGACCAAAGCCAAGCGCCTTCAGCAAAAGGCAGAAATGCGAGCGAGAATTGCCCGAGATGCTGTCAAGACCCTCCTAGACATGTACCATGAAGTGAAATTCCTTTATGACAAGCGACCTAGAGACAAGGGAGAGTACAAGATGCGCACAGATGCTCTCAAAACAGAAGCGGCACATCTCAGGGACAAGATCTACCTAGAGGTATGATTCTTGCTGTCATTGTGACCTGCCAGGGACATGCAGATTAACGTAAATCATCAGTAATTGTCTGGGAGCCTGTGGATCACCATAGGTTTACGTGCTTGTCCAAAAGGGGCTGCAGAGATACGCTAATTTTTGGGTTACATTAATCTGGTAAATGTTTTAATATCAATGCAGGCCATTTCCTTCCACCAATTTCAGAGTGTTTTTTGTTAGCGACAGAGTGGAAATTTGCAAAATACGGTAACTATTTTGAAAGGCACTGACAAGTCATGATCCTTTGAGTAAATATTATGTGATAAAATACCGTACCGGCGTACCCTATTTACTCGAATCTAAGGTGACTTTTTGTCTTTCAACAATACATGAAAAAATGTGGTGCAGCTTATTACTGTAGTATCAGGTACAAAGCATTCTTCCATATCTAGCAGTTTTGACTACTTAGGGGTGTGACTTAGAGTTGGGGATGACTTCGATTCAAGCTGATTCGAGTAATTGTGGTATAATAAGAATACTTGTGTGTCACATTGAAGACAATATATTCTTGCACAGGTCTTTTTCATTAATGAATTGAGGTCCCTAATTTCTGCCACTTGCAAATGCCATTTCAGATTTGCATCGTTGTATCAATTTCTGTTTTGCCTCACTTGAATGATAGGGAGAGCGTCGCAAGCTGACGGTGATGCAGGTGGACATGTTGGTGAAGTTAGTGGACAACCTGTACCAAAAACAAGGAATTGCCAATAAAACCAGGCTAGAACTGCTGAAGCTGATGTGTCAGCGTTCAGTGGAAAAGAATGAGAAGGCTCGAATGGTTCTTCGCCTGAGGGAACAGATACAAGAAGCTGCTGAGAAAAAGGAAGAGATGGCAAAGGAACTGGAACACATGGTCAAGCAACACACTGAGACAATTGGTGTGACCATGGAGGCACGCAGGAAATTCACTGCAGTAAAGTCGGAACTGAACAACTTCCTTGAGCAATTGTCCATGTGCCGGCAGACCCTGGGCACTTTTATGGACCAGTTAAAAATTCTTGAATCTGAATGTGAGAATCTGAATGCCACAAAGACCCTGCAAGACAAGGAGCTGCAGCAACTCCTGGGATCTATTGCCAGTGCTATCCTTGGACGGGATGTCTTACGACGGGAGGTATAGCTTTTTAGCTTGATAATAGCTTACCCTTCACTGCTGCTGGGTACTGCACCTTTACCTGATAGTTGGTCATTCAACATTAGGATAAAAACAAAACTCATCAGTTTTTTGCTAAACAGCTAAGGTGAAAACTTGTGAAAAAAACGCGCGTTTTCAATTTTGTATGCCAAAAATAATTATTTTACTTTCAAAATGGCAAGCGTCCAACAAACTTTTTCATGTTTTTGCTTTTCACAAGGTGGCCCATTTGAAGCAATTTGCATTTAGTTATAACTCAAAAATAGCTTGTGATGGTGATATCATAAAATTGCCATATCCTTCCTATTTGACAATGTGTATCATCTTATTTTCTGAAAATGACCACCTTGCACAGCCAGATTGTCTAGGCGGCACTATTATTGTTGTTGGTTGTGTTTCTTGTCAATATTGCACTTGTAACTGAATATTTAATTTATAATGCTTTCCTTTCATGGTCAGTTATTTGAGATTATAGTATAATACTGATTTCGAAGAGGGCGACACGGTGGCCGAGCGGTTAGCGCCGCAGCCTTCCACCTCTAAGGTCCCGAGTTCGATCCCCGGGTCGGCCCGAGGATACTTACGTGGATAGAGTTTCGATGGGTTCTCTCCGTGTTCGCGTGGGTTTTCTCGGGGTTCTCCCGTTTCCTCCCACTATCAAAATCCATCACATTACAGGCAAATGATTAAAATCGGTTATTCAAAAGATGATCCCCTAAGAGGCCCAAGGGGCCTATCACGGGGTATCCATTATATATATTATTATATTACTGATTTCGAACAGAGGAGGGCTTTTGTCAAGTTTTTCCTTTCTTATATGAAGACCTCGGGTGAAGAATGATGAAGGTCCACATAAGGTGAAACTGAGATATTCCAATAATTTCAAATATCAAAGGCCCATAAGGTTCTATTGTAAATCCCACTTTTGAGGCCTTCCATAGTGATCTATGGTAATTACTCCACAACCACGACCAAACCACCATATTATAGGCTAGTGAAACTATCTTCTGAGATATGTAACTAATTTTTGACAAAAAGTGGACCTTGATCGTTCTTCCCCCAAGGGCTTTATAGACTCTACTTATTACACACTTGAGGACAGATTCACCAATAATGAAAATAATATGCATGGTGCAAGGGGATTGCACATTAATAACAAATGAAAACAACAGTAATCATTTGTAACCACCTTGCTGTGCTATGCAACTATGCTGTAATCTTATTTGCATGTTCAACTTGATGGCTAACTAATAACTGACCTTTCCTTAATTGTTATCAGGTGTCAGATATGAAGCTATATTTGGATCACAGACATCTTGATATGGACACAGAGCGCCGCCACCACCGGCGTCTTGGAGCTGTCCTTTTGGATATACGGGAAGATGCAGGTCGTGTTCGCAATCACACTGAATTCTTAGTCCGTATTCGTAACCGTACTGCTCTGCTCCTGAGGGAGCGTCGGGAGGAGATATGTGTCCTTCTGACCCGTGACCAGTGGGGGGAGGAGCGCATTTTGGAAGGAATGACTGAGATGTGCCTGCGCACAGAAGAACACACATTGTTGAAGACTATCCGTGACCTGGAGTGGCGTAGCGTTGATTTGTTGAAGAAACGCCACCCGGAGATCAGGCGTCTTGTGAATGAACTGATGCAACACAGGGAAGAATGGGAAAAAGAAAGGAGGTGGCACAGACGCTTGGAGGCAATGCTGCTTGATCCCAGGGTCAACGGGAGGGTCAGAGAGATTGGGTATGTTGCTGGTGAAGGATTTGTCACACAGCAAGAGTGGAAGAAGGGTGGTGGGAAAGATGGAGTCATGGCTAAGGCAGGGGGAGGACCACCTGGAAAGCCAAGAGGGAAGAAGTGGCTAGATATCGAATACCGTGCATGGTGCCAAAAAGAGGTGAGTTGCATGACAAGGGATCTGCAGTGAGAGGATCAAATTTTTATTCATGGATGGGTTTTATATACTACTACTTCAGAGCTTTCCCCACAATCGAGAGTAATGCTGCCTGAAACATGAAGTGTAGGCTGTAGAGTTTGTGAGTAATTTAACTTGCCCTGTCCGTTTTGTCACTGACTATTGTCTTACAGAGAGAAATGTTTCTTGGGTGACAAACTGACAATCATGGTTACTTGTGTATGATACTGAAATTTCTGAGTCATCATCAATCCATTCATACTTAAACAGTTCAAATGTGTATGAGAGGTATTCAGAAAGTAATGATTTTTTCAATGAAGGCCTTTGCCATTAGACATTAGAATTGGTCATCATGCAGACAGAGTCAGTCATGCAACAATCAAAGAAAATAAAATGGAGAAAAAAATCAAGAGAAGTGCAAAGTATAGTGAGTCGCCAACATGACCAGTTTGGAGCATCGTGTTGCATCAAAAATTTCACTTGGAAGAAGATTAGCACACTGAAAATATTCATGAAGACATGTATGAAACACTGGAGGGTGATTGTCCATC
This sequence comes from Catajapyx aquilonaris, assembly GCA_000934665.2. Lineage (NCBI taxonomy): Eukaryota > Metazoa > Arthropoda > Diplura > Dicellurata > Japygidae > Catajapyx > Catajapyx aquilonaris. Next base: position 10,274 of record JYFJ02000332.1, on the reverse strand, counting down.
ATATCCAAAGGTTAACAGATAGGTTGCATTGCATTGCATGCTTCAAGTGTAAACAACACAGTCTTGAAGATGACCCTGCTCTGGAAGGCCAGCAACTGCTGTGACAGGAAAACATATTTTCTGTGTTGACTATGTTAATGAACGACAGACATTTGAAAGTGCAGGTCCTGGGCATCAACACCTTTGCGTCAGCAAGGCCTCTGCCGATTTGGTACCTTGCAGCCTCACAACTGAACAGAATGCTGCTCAAGTTGAGATGTCACAAGCTGACTTGGATTTTTTTTTCTCTGCAACAAATACGGCTTTTGGTGCTGTTAGTAACACAGGACAACAGCTTCAAACTTTAGATTATTCCCCAAAGTGAAAATCAACTTCATGGAACTATGGAATGATCCATGGATCTGACTCTGAAGAGATTGCCATTGTGGAGGAGATGCTGGGGTGGTTCCTGAAACAATGTCAGAATGGGCTAGGTGCTAGGATATCAAGAGAAATGCTGAACGATATGTATCAACATGCAGGGGGATAATGTTGAAAAGTAATGTATTTCTGTTTGCCTTCCTAGTCTTTCATGGCAAATATCATTAGTTCATTACTGTCTGAATGCTCCTCGCATATGACACAGGTTTGTTTGTCATTAATGGTTTATTGATATATTTCTTAATAACATTATGTGAAATTATTTTCCTAGATCCAGGAAGGGGTTGCTGGTAAATGGAAACAAGCACCTTCATTCATACGCAAAGGAGATCAACTCGATGATGACTATCATGATGACATCCATAGCAAACCTGCCTTGGAATCCCCTAGTTCCCCAGTATCCAGTCCTCGAGGTCCTGGTCATGACCTTCGTAGACTTCTGAGGCAGAGCTCACCCAAACCTCCCCATGTTTCCACACCCTTCACCATTTCTCCAAGTGGTAGTTCCTCTCCAACAGAAACTACAGGAACTCCCTGCCTTGGCTCTTCCGGAAGCTCTAGCATTACCCACAGTGAAACTTCTGGACCTCCCATTACTCCCACCTCACATGCGCATCTAGAATCCACCAGCAGTCAGTTAACTGATACAACCCACGCTAGCAATCAGTTGACTGATGCAACCCACCTAACCACCCACCATTCCAGGCCAGCTATTTTCACCCGACCAAGTGCACCTTCCAAATCAGTCTTTCCTGGCATTGCAGGCACTGAGCTGCACAGCCGCTCTAGTGTCTCCAAGATTGTACCAGTGGAAGACAGCAAAGCCGCAGCGATGACTCAAGAGGAACTCCTCCAGGATGTACTGGCCAAGGGTCACTTCCGGAAAATGAAGACCATTTCAGAGTGGACTGAAAGGGTGGAGGCCAGGAGGCAAGTGACCACTACTTGGCGGAATGAGAGGCGACAGAGCAACCAGAACCGGTCTAACCGGCAAGGTGACTGTAACTTAGCAGCAGTTAGTAAGAAGGAGGTGTGCCCAAAGAACTGGAAGAAGTGCAGAGGAGAGATGTTCCTTAATGTTAAGCCATATGTACTCAAGGGAGAAAAGCTAGAGGACCCCTCTCATGAGGAGATGTACCTACGTAAGCAGGTGAGCTGACTTGTGTAGGAGTGTTACTTTGAAATGTATTTTTAGCACTAAATTTCATAGTAGCATTACGTAGAAGGTAGTCCTTAAATTCAAGTTTAATGAGAATTCTCCTATAAGCTCTCTTGGGTTTCCATGTGTACTAGCAACTGAAAGATCCTGCTAACTTGACCAGACATATGAAAAACCTTCCCTAATGGAAGCACGCAACTCAGCAAAACAAATCCTGCTGGATTGTACTTGTTACTACGAGTCATTTGCCATGGGTATTTGTTGGTTACTTGCAATCTGGCTGGATTTGTTTTTCTAAGTTCAGTGCTCCCCACCCTAAGACATTATTTTGAGGATCTGGTTTATAAATCCCACCTGAATAGAAAGAGTTGCATCAGTTTCATGGTCTGTTTGTTCTATGTTGGAGACTAGCAGGGTTTTGAATCCACCAACACCTAGCTTTGCATACTGATACTGGTAGTGGTAGTTCATCATTAGGAAATGGTTTTTAGGAGACTGGGGAAGCAGTCTGCTCACAGTGGTATTGGAGAAGGAGTAACAGTAGATGGACCAGAGAGCAAAATAAGTTACATTAATGTGAATGCATTGTAGTGTAATTATGCAACAGCTTGTGTCAGAATGAACTTTTATAACCAAAATTTCACATTTTAAAAATTCAATCAGGTTTATATCCTGGAGAAAATGCTTCACCGGCGTGAACTCCAGTCAGCAGAAATGAGTCTCCTGAATGCACAAATTGAAAGATTGACACAGCGTATGAACAGCCGCACGCAGGAGGTACGAGGTGACGGCATGAAAAATATCTTGCACCAGAGAGAGCTCCGCAACTGCATGCGAAGCGTTAACCAGCGTTTAGCAGAGGCAGCCACAGAGGTTTCAGTGGCATACGCAGAGGTAGAAGTCCTTCGCAAGGAAGTGGAGCAAGGAAAGGCTGTTCTTGCTGAGGCTCACATGAAGATGGCTGCTGGTGAGCCACCAAGCTCTGTACTGGAGGCTGGCTGGGGTCTGGAAAGTATGCGGATACGCCACATGAAAGAGCAGAAGAAGAGGCAATGGTGGAATGCCTTGATGGAACAGAAGCAGTCACTTGCTGGAGGCAGGAAGACATATGCAGTCAGGAGGCCACAAGCATACCTCCCACCAGCTGGGGTGGTTGACATATCCAGCAGCAGGCCCATGGCTGCCCTTCCTCTCCCAAGGGCTTATGGCCACTTCCCCCCTTTCTTGCCACCTGAACCTAGCCCACATATCATGAATCAGAGAAAACCTGCCATCAAGCCACTGTCTGCAGAACTCAGAGATCTGTTCAAGCAAGCTCCTAGAACATTTAAGAAATGATATGCAAGATTATGTTTGCTACTGTTTTTTAAATATACTCTGAGTTTATGACAGAGTATTATTTTGTACAGTTCATTGTACACTGTTGTTTTACTGGATAAGTGGCTGGAAAAATCTAGGTTTAGTTGCCTCAATCAATTCGAAACATTTCTTGCTCAACACCTGCAGTATGACATAAACGTGTTGCAGACTAACCAGCAGTACACAAGTATTTTTATTCACCTTGAAAAAAATACTTAATATCTCAGCCTATGCCACAGTTGATTTGACGTGCTTTCCACCTGAAATCTGTAATGGTTAGTGAGTGATTTTTTCCCACTGCTGTGCTTTAAGCAGTTACTTCCATTAGTTACAAAAAATCTAAGTTGCTGGTGTTATGTTGCATCATTTTTCCTACTAAATTGTGACGAATTTCTGACCTTCATAATTATTGTGAATGCCTCCTGAGTTTGGCTGAGAGGCACGTGAGATCAATAGCTGGATCCCTTCTTCAAAGTATAGACTCGAGACTAGAGTCTAAACCCTCCTGCTTTAGTTTAGGTTGTACCCATGCATCATTATACAGCGTTATCATTATTTTAAAAAATAAATTGAAAAGCTGCCACCAAAAACTGCTTCACATATGTAAGCAGTTTAGTTTAAAAATTCTAACCACTACACTTACAGTTAGTTCAATTGTAAATATGTCGTGGGGTGAGAACAACAGGGTTCCATCTGCATTAAACTACTTTTTCCAGAAATAGGCTTTGAAGTTACTAGTGCAATATACTAGGAACTAACTATTGAATTCTGGTGATAATTTAAATTTACAGTTAACTCTATTCAGTAGCATGTGAGAGAAAAATTGTCATGACATTAATGTTGCAATATTTTTAATTATAAAAATGTCAATTTGCAGATAGAACCTTTTCCACCCAAAATCATATGAAGCAGTGAGCTATGTTGTGCAGGTGGAACTTTGTTGTTTTCTATGCATGATGAAAAATTAATTATCCCTTACAATTCCTCACATAAGTCACATCTATCTATTTTTGTTGATACAAAGCACAAATTAAATTATGTGTTAAAAATATGTCTGTACATACGAGAAAGTTTTACGCAGAAAGTTTTGGAACAACAGCAACACCGTCAACACCATCACGACATTTCCCTATATAAGGGGTAGTCAGCGATGAGGGAGTCACAAGCTAACCCAAAATATATTTTTAATTTTTTAAAAATATATATTTTTAATTTTAAATATTACACGACTATGCAACTGTAAGAGGAATCAGCAATTGTTAAATTCCTCCAAGTTTTGCAGGTTGCAAAAAAATTGTCATTCTTACATCTTTCCTCATAAGAGAGTACACTTTGGTTATAGATAACTGCTAGTCAATGTATTCTCTTTTGGTATCTGAACAATGAAAAGTGGACACAATTTGATGGCAGTATTTAACATTTTGATCTGACCCATAAAATGCTCTGAAGATGGCCTCTCTTTGTTCATGTTACCTTCCGATTCTGCAGTTAGGGCCTTGTTGTTCTGACTGGATAGGCTCTGTGCATCTTAGGTGAGGACTTCATATGGTGCCCTTTCCAGATGTAGGCTGCTGTCAAATGTGCCAAATCTTGGCGCCCAACCTGCAATGTAGTGCGTGCAATGAGGCAGCAGCAGCAGCAGCATGTAGTGCCATTCTGAGCCGATAGAGGTGGCCACCAGTGTCTCCCCCTAGATTCCGTATTCCGTAGTCGGTCGGTCGGGCAGGCAGGCAGTGAGTGAACGAGTGAAGCAGGGAGGCCACCCTGAGCGAGCAAGTAAGCAAGCAAGAAGCACATACTACACACTGCATCGACTGGTCGGGTGTGCGCTCCTGGAGAGGGGAGCTGGCAGGAACCATCAGCTGCCTTCGACGACACCTTTTGGGCCAGAGTGTGGATCCACACGGGGAGGGAAAGAGACGGAGGGGGCCGGAAAAGGGAGGGCAGGCGGGCAACCTGTGAGGGACGGTCGGTCGGGCAGGAGGAAGGTCAATGTGAGGGCGATCAGTGGTGCTGGCAAGGGAGAGACTCTAGTACTAGTAGAGTCATAGTGCGGAGGAGGAGGACTGGGGGCAGACAGACAGACAGACGAACCCAGCCTGTGTCCCCCCTTAGGCGCCACCGTGGTGTGGTGCGTGCTGCTGGTGCTCGACGGGGCTGTTTGCGGGGTGTGCGGTGTGCACGACAGTGTCGGTTGCTCGGTGGGTCAGGAGAGGTGGGGGACACAACCCATCCCTGGCACTACCGACACCACACACCATTCAAAACACGGAGAGGTGAGTGAGGTACACAGTACATGCAGGGTCCCACATGCATATCCCCCCCTCCCCCCCCCCCTTCACCCCCAAAAAGTGTAACTCGTGCTCATCCCCCCACCCCCACCCCCTGCCCCACCATGGCCTAGTAACCTTCCTCCAACCCCCCCCCACCCCCCAATTCCACCCCCCACCTCCAACATACACACACATACTATTTAGTTGCGCCCCTTTTATGATGGGCGCTAGGCCTAGGCCTAGAGTGTGTAACTAATACAAGACAGTGTATGGATGGATGGAGTAGCAGTCCATCTCATTCCTGGCATAGGGGGGAATGGTGGGGTTTAAAGGGGAGGGGGGAGCAGCAGAAATGAAGGATGGACAAGCACATGGTGGCACATCAGTCATCATCTGCTGTTAAGGCAGGGTATGTACTGTGCATGGTGCAGCGTTGCCAGCACTGCGGCAGGGAGGATGGGTGGGAGGGCTAGTGTTTGCTAGCCAGGTTCATGCAACAAGCATTGACATGATCCTACATGGCTTTGGTGATCATTGGCAGTAGCACTTCAACTTCTGTTGGGCTCTCAAGGGGCATTGAATGTGTAGTGTCCTGAATGTGCAACCATGTTGCTACAACAACAACATTGTAGGTACACCCTGTACTTCTACCATAACACGTAGCGCAGTTTGCTTGCATTTACTTGTAAGGAAGGCAAAGGAAATTTGTGTTGTGATTTAGTCTTGAACTGGTCAATCATACATGTAAAAATTAAATGTGTTTTTGCCTCTCGTATGTTGAATATGTCATTACAAGATGGTATTGTTCAATTGAAAAGTTGGAATATTTTTCTTAGGTCATGCCAAGCTATTTAAAGAGCTTACTCAATAAGTAGGTGTTGCCCAATTAAAGCCTGGAATTCCTGCAGGTATATTAAAAACAATATTATTGATTCAGAAAGTCTGTAAGTTGCATTTGTTTCATGCTAAAACCTTTCTACACTGGCTATGCTAGTCTGCATCCTGCTATAACAGTGTTCATAATTTTGTCGACTGATAATACATGACGATTGGCAAACCTGTTACCACGCAGACTGAAGTGCTGTTCAATTTTGAGGCTCCTCAAGTGCTTCTCAATTGTTGCAAAGTTGTTTTGCCAAGTGGTGAGGAAATGGTGATGTGATTGTATTGTAGTGCAGATCCCACATGTGTTGAATCATGCCAAATCACATGCCTAATAAGCAGCTGATGATAAAGTGGCATGCTCTTGCCATTAGTAACAATGTACAGCAATAGCCTGGGATTTTCTTCCACTTGTAAGGGGCTTTGGAGCTAACTAGATGAAGAGGTGCTATTGCTAATTAGTGCTAATAACGATGCATGCCTGGTTGCCTAAGGTGCGACTCAACGTCAGCTGGGCATATTGATCTGGCACCTGGCCCAGGTGGATGTGCTTACTGCACCAGGCAATAGATGGCACTTGGCAGCCCTAGAGACAAGGGAGCTTGGAAATATGGGAGCTGCTATCATGATAGATTCTCATTACAGGAGCATGTAATCAAGGCTTATTTTAGAATATAGAGTATGTATTGGTTATTTATGTATGAAGTTGTAAAATCATTCAATGGAGTGGAAGGATAGGTTGGCAGGGCTGTAGAAACGTGAGATTACAGTGCAATGTGGCACTTAATGAATAGTCTGAAGGCATCTTACGTGGTGTTTCCCCACACCTATGACGATAGACCCAAGAGACCGACTACCTCTTGAAGGCCAACCTTGGGCTTGTGGAAGAATGAATTTTTTGCTCATGTTTCCTTGTAGGCAATGTGCTACTAGCGAGGCGCTTCAATGTGGACGTGGAGTCATTGCTGTGGGTGGATGGTTGGAGGTTTGTGGCCTACCTGCATCATTGAAGGTGAGTACTTGGACTGTGATTTAGTGGCCAACTGTCATGAGAGGGTATTTTGGGACTCGAAGGAGATGAGGATTATCTCTGCCGGGTGACTGAACTCTTACATAAGTTCGTCGTTGTAGAGTGCAGCCTGCCATTGTGGCATCAAGTTTCACTGCTTTGAAAAATCCAGACAGGGTGAATTCGATGCTGGTTACGTATTGGTTAAAATCCACATTGTTTATCCAGACATTGAGGTCAGTGTGCCAGAATTTTGTAGTACCAAGCGAGATAAGCTTGCACCAGGTGCACATGTGCCAGTAGTGAAATACTGATTTAGGCCTGATGAGAAGTACGTTACAGCTTCATGGCAACAGAGTGGCACAAAAGAATTGTTAGTGATTAGTAAATTTAATACCTAGGTATGGATCAGGTGTAAAATGTGAACCGGAGCTCTTTATATTTTATATAATTCACTACGAGAACGTTGCTGATGTGTACTTACTTTTTGACCTTGACTTTTATTTTACACCTTATTGCACGCTTATTTTCCAACTGGATATTAACTACAGTACTATGAAATTATTATTTTAAAACTATAGGCCTACCATTACTCTCAGTGCATGAACATGTGTCTCATACTGCCATTGCTGTTTCTTGAAATGGAGATGTTCAAATTGAGGCATGGATACCATTCTACGAGAGAGGTACTGGTACCATAATGACCGAAAATATCAGGATTAACGTTCATAAAAATAATTTACCTGCCACATTCTGTATTATTACATCTCATCAGGTATGTAAATCCAGAGAATATTCAGGTCTTCTAGATTTGAACAAAATGCAAGATGTGTTTATTTTGTCGTTTTTCACTAGACAATGCCTAACCCAGTGGTTTCCAACCTTTTACCAACTGCGACCCCTTAAACATATTTCCATAAATGTGCGACCCCCCTTCCTCCCCTCCCCCGACCCCCTCCTACCACTGCCCATTTTCCGGAAAACATACACTTTGTACAGCCGAAAAAAATGGTTCAATTGACACAGAAATTACACAAAAAAGAAGTTGAACCAAGGCTCGCGACCCTGCCTGCGACCCCCAGGTTGGAAACCACTGGCCTAACCAGAGTTTTCATTTTGTATACCAAATAAGTACTGATTGCATAATTTACACACTACACAGTACTGATGTTTCCCTAACAAAGTAATGTCAATATACATGTCAATATAGCCTTTTGACATATAAATATGTAAGTTGCTGGGGATGAGCAGAGGGAATTACCCACACACACTGAAGATAATCTGGTGTTAAGGCATTTAAATTCTTTGTCAATCCAAGTGTAGAAAATAGAATTTGTGAAAATTATATCTCTTAGATCTGTATGTGGGGTTGCCTTGCATGTGATAAATGTGATGGGGCACGCCTAATCAAGGAATTAGAAATGGATTTTGACCAATCCTTTTCTCTGATACATATTTAAGGGGTCAGTTGCTTGCTGTTTGGCTGAGTGTGTCATAAAGTCATCCATGATAATGAGAATTCTAAGTGACCTTAAATGATCCTAACATATCCCATTCCTGAAACAGGTTTCCCCTCCGCTTTAGCAGCTGTGTAAACAAATTGCCTAGCAATAGAGGAATACTCCTAGTGAAGATAAGTTAGTGGGTTCACATGCCACTGGCTAGTGACTTTTGTTTCTTTGAGAACTGTGCCATACCCCAATGTTTATATGACTACATAGTCAACCATGTTGGGGTTGAGTTGATTGGGAAGAATTGAAGGCAAGCTAAGACCATCTGGCCATATGAACAGAAGGGGAAGGATTGCTTTTCCTTATATGTGGCTCCCCCTCGAGGTATTGCCAACATGCTCTTACAACCATGCAAATCTCATCGTCATAATTATCAAGGTGGAGAAGTTGTTGGGAGCAACAGTGTACAATGCAAGCACCTCTGATTGGGGAATGCCACTTGTTTAAACTGAGTAAATACATTGTATGCTGTGTGAACCAAGCTTTGATTTTAGGGTTGAATGGAAGTATTGGCCCCTGTAAGTTGATTAAAAACTGGTGGAAGGTGAAAACTATGCAAGCTTGAAATCTGGGGGCTCTTGGATTATTTATAATTTTAAAAAATACAATGGATTCTTGTGTGCTCACATAGTTGCCTGTTTGGTTTAGAATGTCTATAAATAGCATTAGGGATATTCGATAAAAATTTTTGCAACAAAGGCAGGAGATGCCCATTATTAAGAGTTGTATTTTGTACTAAAATAGTAACTCGATGAATTTGATTTACATTTAATACTGGTTGATCCAAGGGGGTAACAACTCACCATTTTAGTGTACGGCGGATTGTGGATTGTCGGATTGCAATCCGGAATGTCGGACAAGTGTACACCGGATTGCCGAAGTTGTTACCCCCTTGGGTTGATCATTGTTCGGGTGTGGATTTCTGTATGCTGGTTCTTGTCGCTGGCCTGTGGGTGTTCTGGTCGTTTGGAGGAAAATATTATAGTCACTTGGAGGAATTTAACAGTGGCTGATTCCTCTTCCGGGGGGGATTTCTCAAGTACCGCATTGCATAGTGGTGTAATATTTATATTTAAAATTTAATGTTGAGAGTTTGTCGTCTGAGATGGGCAGGGGGGGGGGGGGGTTATGGGTGGTTAATAGGGGGATTTTTACCAGTTTTAATTGCGTTCATATTTTGGGTTAGCTTGAGGCTCCCGTCATCGCTGACTACCCCTTATAGGGAAATGTCGTGATGGTGTTGTTGTTGTTGATCATGGTAATGTTACCATATTCAAATGTCTGCAACCAATGGTGCACAGACATAAATGGTATGAAATGTTAGTTTGAGTAACAAATCTACAACCCTTTCCATAAAGTGAAACTCAGTTTTTTGGCAAATTCCGATTTGAAATGCGTAATTTTTCAATTTTTCGTATTAAAAATTTCCACAGGAGACACCAGGAAAACCTCAGCTAATCTAATCTAATATATACAAAGCCCCACGCCGAGGAGGAGGATATAGGATGAAAAAGATTTCGCACTTCCCGGGGTCGGAGAGACGTCGGACTTACGCCGTTGTATCCCTTGCACCCGCTTTCCTATTTTGCAAAATCCTCAAAACCGCGAATTTCCCAGCCGTTTTCGAGATCGCCAAATTAAATGTAGACGCAAACCCGAGA
>KZ538049.1:127617-146854 GCA_000934665.2 Catajapyx aquilonaris | reverse complement strand
TGCCAGGTAACGCACTACAACATAAGCAGCTTAGGCCGAATTTGTCAATAGCTGCGTGATAGCTGTTCGGACAAAAAAGTTGGACCACCCTGTATATTGCCTATTTACATGCCACTACGAACTGGTTGCCTAACTCAGCAAGTAACATTTGTAACCGTGAAATTATTCCAATCTAAAAATGAAAATTAAGAATAGGTGGATGGTCGGATTTGCTGGCGCAATCTGGCATATTTGTGGTCAACTATGTCTCAAGAGCAGGAAGATTTAAGACAAATGATTTAAGTGTCTGATTGGAAAAGGCAACAAAATGTACCATTTGCTACAGTTTGAAAGGGAAGGTGGAGAATATAAAGTTGTTTACTAACAAGCTGTTATGGCTCCTCTAGCTGAGAATTGCAGTGGTTGTTTGACCATTGCCAGAGTAGCTTGTTGAAATTTTGTTGCGACTGGTTATAGATGGGTCAATAAACGAACGCAACCGCTTTTGGACGTCCATTCGCGCAGGACACGCCCCCTTCCCACAACGTTGCCAAGTTTCCGGCGGGAAATGCAATCGCGTCAATTTACACCCGTGGCCTCAGCTGTTCTTTCGGTAGCTCTGGCAACGTCGCAGAGGGGCCCGCCAGACTCTTTTTCTCTCTTGAAGTAAGTGTACACCCGTTGGACGACTTCTCGTGTTTGGCTTCTCAACGTCCTCCTCTTCCGAGGGTCATCGCCTACTTCCTCAGGAGGGTCCAAGCCAACTTTGCGACACGCCGCCATAGTAAAGTGCAGATATCTGCCTCGAAATCATCCTAAAGCTCTACTTGGAGGCGGCCATACTTCCTGGATCTAGGCCAGTGTTAGAAATAAGGGCCACGTGTTTTCAGCTCATATCCTGCCTAAGCACAAATCCTAAGCAGAAATCCCGCTTCATTCCAGGATTGCATCCACTGCGGCACGTGATATGCGCGATGGTTGCGATCGTATAACGACCCATCTATAAAATAAGTTACAGTGGTAACAGCCAAAGAGCTCCTGCCATCACATGCTTGACATGCCATATACTTAAATCAGTTTCCTTCTGTAGTGTGCCTCCAATCTAAGGATGCGGATGATTCTGAATTCCAGTTTTGTATTTGTGGCATGTAAATGTTCCTGAAACCAAGGTTCCCCATTTCCATAACTCAGACACCAATTTTTGTATTGATATGTAACCTATGTCAATAACCACATATAACACTGATTAAAAATAAATAAAACCATTGACATAATAGACTTTTGCAATCACTGCAGGGGGTCAAGTTCTCTATAAGGTGACAATAAAACCTGTTTTTTCCCCCTAATCCTGCCACTCCCCCTTTCAGTGATTTGAAAAAGCCTCACCTTTGTTCAAAAATATTCTTATTAAATCTACAACTATTAATTATACAAGAACTGTGGACCATATTTCCTGGCACTGTGGCACTACTAGGTTCTCATAAAAAGCATAAGCAAATCATTTGTTAATCCAACACAAGAACACTCAAGTTCCTTGCGTTAAAAATAGCACAATATTAAAAATAGCAAATATGAACAAGTTATGCAAAAATAATTTCAAAGGGCCACTGATATATTTGGCGTAATGGGGGAAATCCAGTAATATTACTGCCAATACAGGGTGAAGGGAAACTCGTGTATAATCGCCAGGTAAACTTACAGTACTCGTAAAACTAATATAGGGATGTGCAATTACTTTTGGGCTCCGTTTCATAGTTAATGCGTACGGTGCCGTCAAAGTTTCGTGACGTCACATCCGTTCCACCAGCTTCTAAGAAGCAAAATTCAGTTCGAGGGCCTCCGGTCCCTTGCCTTCGTCCCCTAACACATCGTCCATGTGCAAAGAGCGATCAAATCCCTTAAGAGTAAGAATCCGGGTACAACACCCATGCACTTTGTAGTTTTGGCGTCATATTCCACCATCCGGCCATCTACACTTTAAGGGTGCCGTACGCATTAACTACGCAATGGAGCCAAAAACTAATTGCACATCCCTATATTAGTTTTGCGAGTACTATAAGTTTGCCTGGCGGTTGTACGCGAGTTTCCCTTCACCCTCTATAGGTAATGTTGTGAATGTAAAAAACTTGATTATTTATGCTTCAAATTGTAGCCAGACTATCTAATTTTTATTGAAAGGAGAGAAACCCCAATGAAGCAGCTTGTGTCCCATCTCACGACAGTTGCTGCGTAGTTGCCAATGCATACAAAGTGTTTCTTGTTGATGGGCCACTTGGCCACCCCTGTAATCTTCTGCCCAAATCAACTCAATTATGTAGAGGTGAGAAATACTGAGGTGCTAACCAGTAATGACCTAGACGACAAACATTTGCCTTTCTTTCTCCCCCCCCCCTCCCCCACCATCCATGCAGTGCAATCCACAATGCAGCTTATGGCAGGCATAATGAGCCAGGCAGATCCACTGGATTGCCGACGAAGCAGGATATGAGGGTGATAATGGTTCCTGCCCATGAGGCAACGATTTTGCAAGGTTGACTCCTGCACAGTAACTAGTGACAAACTCATATCCTGCTTCTTATGCAACCACTGAATCTGCACAGGTGACTGCCTGCCGACAGCCACACTATGAGCTGCTGTTAATGCCAGGGGGCATGCATATGTTTGTCATCATCTACATTATTACTGGTTGGTGCCTCAATATTTCTCATTCCTACATTTTAAACATGCAATGGCTCAAGGAGTATCCAGGCCCATTCTGTTTCAAGAAAAAATGGCCCCACTGTAATCTAATTCATTGCCTGATTTGTAGTGTCCAACTTGCAAACTAACAACAGTGTTCCTATACATCACACTTAACACTATTGGGTGAAACCATATCTTCCTTCAGAATCACAGGGTAGCAATCAGGCATAGTAAATTACTATTCTACTCTCCAAACCATTTTCATGTTACTTATTTTGATATATTAGTTTATTGTACTGACTGGCACTGCGAAATTTTTAAAAAACTTAACGTGATTTTTTTGCATTTAACAACATATTACTAGGTAACTAAAATTGCACTGACATTAACTCTTTGTCTCCTGCAGCCATGATGGTTACATTATAATGCAACCACACAAAATATATATATTTTTTAATTCACTTGTATAACCCTGACAGAAATTTATTTCACCATAGAAACTGGAAGAGTTACCTAAGGCTATGTTCATGAGTATTTACGCCACTTGTGTGATATTTTAAATGGCAAGACATCATAGGCCAAAGGTCTCATTCATTGTAAACAAACTCTTACTGCACGATTTTAAATACACAGAGCTCCCTGCTGCATATTTCCCAGTAAGTAGAGGTGCAGTTGAAAACCACTAAAAAATTCCCGAAATTCTGTGACTTACTTTTTGCTTGGGGAAAAATCAGAAGAAAAAGTCAAGGGTAGCCAACCTCCCCCGGCGCCATTTCGGTCATAAAGTGCCCTCTCTCCTAATTGACCAGGCGGACTGCTCCGAGCTCTAGGCCAGTGGTTCCCAACCATTTTGTCATGACGCCCCCTTTTTCGTTTTTACCAAACACTCACGCCCCCNCCCCCCCCCCCCCCCCCCCCGGCCCAATAAATTTCAGCGAGTTTCTTGAAAGAGATTTTGATAACCGAGGAATGAAAACATGTTTAAATATGGGCAACAACTGAAATTTTAGGGGGGTTCAAGGCCACACAAGTTTAGGTGAATGTTGCTGACAAAGTACAGTGGAATCTTCCTATACTGTAAGCACATCGGATACAAGCAAGTAGAAAAGTTGGTCCCTTCATATTTCCAGCAGAGCCAAGCGGAAACATGGTAGGGTGAAGTGGGGGAAGTGCACACCCGGGGTAAGTGCACATATTGTGCACTTACCCCGGGTGTGCACTTCCCCCACTTCACCCTACATTATTTTACTTATTTCTCATCCTCTCACGCCCACCAGGTTGGAAACCACTGCTCTAGGCAGTGGCCGCTTGCCACCTGAGCCGCCTTTTGTTGCACCTGGTGGCTCACATTACCTCAGTTTAAACTCACCTTTTTAAAATTTTGAAGCGGACACTTAATATTTTCATAATTTAACAGAGGGAGTGGGTCATATAGAATGATCTTGTAAATTTACAAGGGGTGTAAACCACCTTAAAAAACCCGCACAGATGTCTCAATAGGATGACGTCACCTTCTCGTGCATAGCATATGAGGCGGTACATGGCTCTCAAGATGCAACTCGGGTTTTCAGGTATTAGGTGCTTCAGCCCCATCTTGTGCACGAATTGAGAGTGAAACCAATGGTGCCAGATCCAGTGATTTTCACCTAGGGCGCTATTTTTAAACCCCCACCCAAATAGTGCAGAATCCAGCGGGAGACAAAGGGTTAATAAATCATATTCCATCAGAATTACATGCAATGATAACACTACCAAGTGATTTCCCAACCAAAAATCCTTTTAGCTGCCAATGAAACCATATGCTTCCTCCTACTCTTCCTAAAATTGGATTCACATGATTGTCATCATGTTTGCCTTTGGGTAGTTGTGCAATGACCATGACAAGGACTCATACTAGTTGGTGGATGCAAACCACAACAACACAATGGCAAACATGACAGGCATGTGTTATCCCAACATAATTCTATGTGAAACATGTTCAAAACACATTTCTGCTAACAAGATTGCAAAATCTGTGGGTTACAGCTTTACTGGCCACATCATCAGATCTGCTGTCAGATGCAAGAAGACCATAACTCAAAAACTAGTCAGGGTGAAAGTCGCATTCATGCCCTGCACTAATCCCCTCTTAGTCAGGGGGAATTAGCGCAGGGCATGCATGCAACTTTCACTAGTTTTTGAGTTACGGTCTTCTTGCATCTGACGGCAGAGCTTAGGTGATGTCTCTTCAAGCTTTCTTTTGGAGGTGCATCAGTTGATTACCATTTTTTTACCAGCTGCAAAGGCACCTAGCCTGCAAAATGGGTGGAAAAAGCTCTGTATTTTGGCTCAGCCAAGAAGGAGAGTTACACATCACCTGTGTGTAACTGCGCACATACAGTGCAAATGTTACTTTGCAAAAATATTACTGCAGTTTCTGGGATTCTTAGGAACCAATGCCTTCCAATATGCTTCACTTTTGTGACAATTTCAACAGGAAAAAAAAGGCATAAACTGATGGTGCACAGTGCATACCTCCATAGGAAATGCATGGGGAGACAGCACCACTGGTAATATAGCAGCTAGTAGAGGCATCCTAAATAGGGCTGCTACCCTGTTATCCCAATCTTATCAGAGGTAATGCCACATTCTGAGCTTCAAATGCTCACATAAATGCAATAGTTTTGTCACATGGCAGGATGGTCTCTTTCAACTTGTCAACACTAGAAGCCAATCACATTAACTAACAATTTTAAATAAGATTTGGTATATCAAAATGACACCCTTTATGGATCCACATCTTCAGCAAATACATGAGACGATATTGTATGAAATTATCAATTCTCAAAACGTATCTTTGATATAAAAGTACATAACACAACAGCAGCTATTTTTAGGAATAAAAACTTCCACTGGATTATCTTTGCATTAATTTTGCTACCCAAATAGGGTCATTCCATGTCAAATCATCACAGCGATTGACCTTGACCCCTCAGATTTTGATGAAACTTGGTGTGTCTAGTGTCCTTACATAGTTATGAATGAAAACCAAAAGAAATATTTTTTTTTTGCCTACCATTCAAGAGTTATTAAATATTAAATATTCCAATTTTGACTA
Organism: Catajapyx aquilonaris; assembly: GCA_000934665.2. Lineage (NCBI taxonomy): Eukaryota > Metazoa > Arthropoda > Diplura > Dicellurata > Japygidae > Catajapyx > Catajapyx aquilonaris. The sequence goes on along the minus strand of KZ538049.1, from coordinate 141,096 downwards.
AAAATTGCTGCGCCTTGAAATACTCAAGTATTATTTTCTCAGGCACCAGATGAGATATAAACCTGGGGAATGTCTCATATTGAAGGTCGTTCCATTGGCTTTAATTTGATATGTAACACGGCAGATGTTATCATATTTATTAAAAAATTTAAACTCAATTAAATCTTTAAATTTAAATATTTCAAAAAAGATATTTTTAAAATGAAACTGACATTTACACCATAAATTCTTCATACTAACAAGGGAAGGTCACGGGGTGATAATGACGGATCTTCATGAAATTGATCATGCTAATACAGGACAATATATGATACCCAAAAATGAAATATTTCGTGCGGAACCTCATATTTGCAAAAGTTATGATGTCTTAAAGTTCCAAAAATAATACATTTTCATACTCCATGGGATTACATTAGCGACCACATTAATGACATTGAAGTGTGTACCGGTAATCAGTTTCTAGACCTTTTCTCATTCTTTCAGGGAGCACGTGAATCGATATATCGTAACCTAGGCAACATATCGATTCCAGTATCGGTTTGGGCGATAACATCATGGCGGCCGATGACGCTCATTGCAGTCATGTCCAACGTCAGGAATAAATTCCACAGCCCCTGTGTCAGAGAGTCAGGTAAAACCCGGAGTAAATCCCCGAAAAACACGGTCAGGAATACACGGAAACTTACTTCGAAATCCAACGATAACCCGCCCGTAAAGTAGACTTGTGCGGATAGAGTGAACCCGGAAGACCGGATGTGGCGGGTCACCAGAAGTTGATCATGGAACCTATTTTGGTCACGCTCAATCCGAATATGAAAACCGTTTGTCGCTATCTCTTACGGTTTAGGCCTTGATACCTGTCCACAGACGGACGGCCAGAGCCGTTCTGTATGACTTTTTTTTTCAATGAGAAATGGTCTAGAAACTGATTACACACTTCAGTGTCATTATATGTGGTCGCTAATGTAATCCCATGGAGTATGAAAATGTATTATTTTTGGAACTTTAAGACGTCATAACTTTTGCAAATATGGGGTTCCGCACGAAATATTTCATTTTTTGGGTATCATATATTGTCCTGTATTAGCATGATCAATTTCATCAAGATCCGTCATTATCACCCCGTGACCTTCCCTTGTAAGAATAAAATGTTCATTAGGCACTATCATGGTTTTTAAAACTACAGATAATAAGTGGCATTTCTCCATACATGTGAAGCATGTACTCTCTGTATCACCTGATCCCATTGCCAGCCCAAAATGAAACTTTGGGAGATGCAAGAGGATAGTACAAAGTAATTTTGGGAATTTTTTCAAAATTTTAAAAATATCATTTTTTGAAATATTTAAATTTAAAGATTTAATTGAGTTTAAACATTTTAATAAATGATAACCTCTGCCGTGTTACATATCAAATTAAAGCCCATGGAAAGACCTTCAATATGAGACATTCCCCAGGTTTATATCTCATCTGGTTGCTGAGAAAATAATACTTGAGTATTTCAAGGCGCAGCAATATTTAGTCAAAATTGGAATATTTAATATTTAATAACTCTTGAATGGTAGGCGAAAAAAAAAAATCTTTTGGTTTTCATTCATAACTATGTAAGGACATTAGATATACCAAGTTTCATCAAAATCTGAGGGGTCAAGGCCAATTTTAATTCCAAACTGTGATGATTTGACATGGAATGACTCAATAGCAACACTAGGAATTGAGCCAAGACTTAATATATTTAATGAAAAACAGCATCCTTTTAGTTCACTGCACATTCCTGTTGACACCTTTGAGGATGGTTCCTCGACTAATGAAATGAAGCAGATCTTTTACCTGTTAAGAAACTCACAAATCCAAAGGGACTTACCCATATTTATAAACAATTTCACCCTTTACTAAGCTCAGTTTGCATATAATCATTAGTGACATGTTACACCTGCCAACTGCAGTAAGCTACATCCAACTTCCTGGGTTAAAAATTTCATTTGGGCCCATCTCCCATTTAAACTTTAAAAAAAAAAGTCACCACTGCTATTTGTGGCAGCTGTGTCGGATCCAGTCAATTCAGGATCAGCAGGGTAGTCACAAATTCCACACATTAATGCGGCAAGAAGGAAAGCAAAGGGAAACATACGGCAGCACACGTGTACAGATCACTAAACACCATACCGAAAACTCACTGAGACCTAACAAAAACACCTGCTGCACAACCTGCAGTAATTACCCACACCAAATTCTCCTTATGTATCCCACTATATCTGTCATTTTTTAAAGATCCAGAAACGACCTAGCTAGCGTTTCGCAACAGGGCTGGGTTGGCATAAATGTAGGGGAAATTGGGGTGTCAGCTCTCTTGCCTTCTTTCTCCATTCCCTTCTCGGATACTGCCTCAGCTTTTCCATGGTATGCTAGGCCTGAAAAGTGTGCCATATGACAAACGCTAGAGCCCACACCTTCAGCATGTGAACATGCCGAAGAAAAGGACGTCCAATCAAACAATGTGGTACAGCAGTTTGCAGCGGGGTTATGGCGTTTCAAAGGACCGGTTTCAGGTTAGGCAAAAGCATCACACAGCAAAAACTTAGCAGGGCGCTCAACAGCAGGTTAGTGGTAAAGGTATATAGGAAAAAGGTGCGCCACACATGCCACTCACCACTGGTCGCCATGGTGAAGACCTTGCAACGCACTAAGTCCCCGGATGAACCGAGCAGGCAGCAGAATGGCCGGGGAGGGCAGGGGGAGATGGAGGGTGGAGTACTGCCGATCGGGGGACACCGGGTTGCCGGCGGGGGATGGCGTGTATAACCCGCCACTGCACGGATTCACCTACTCAGTCTGTACCATCAACCGGTAGCCGCGCTGCAGACCAACCAATAATGTATCCAAAAAGGTAGCCCATGTGTGCAGCTCCTCCAGTGGTTTATGTGTAAAGTGGGGTTTAGTAATTGGCTATGGTGTGCCTCGATGATGCGTGGAACTTGTAGCCAGATGCTATTTGGTTCGAAGTTGTTTAACATTATTGTGGGTGAAAAAATCATGCTTGCAGGAGTATTGTTACAGGCGGGTTGTAAGAGAGTTGCAAGTTATATCGGATGGTGCGGACTGGTGCGGACCGATTGATTTTTCCCAGATTTTTCCCCACTTTTTGCCACACTGCTTCAAGGTAACAGGTGACCGCAAAAGTGTGTGGCTTGCCATTGGTGGGTTCGACTTTGACGTCATCAGGACAACAAAAAGCAGCGGGAGTATGTTCTACCCCATATCTACCCGGCGGATCTACCAGTGCCTTCAATTTTAGGTAAATGCAGCTGCTTTAGAGCTACAGTTGCGTGATCGTCATTGACATTGCATTACCCTATTTAACGCGACATTTATGAAAAAAGTGTGTATGCACCTCTAAAAACTGGGCATCGCTTATTATCAACGATATATATTAGAATGAAAATTTCGCATATCCAATCATCTCATTTGATGTTCGAGAAGATGTAAAATTTGCAATACCTCCGCATCTGAGTTGCTCGTCATTCTTTTTCAATCATAGATCTTTCATTCATAATATGTATCCACCTTTTCCAACAAAAATATAGGGCCCGAAGCCTACAGATTCTCGATTTCCCTTACTTGCTAGCATTATTTCCCCCCAAAATATCCGAAATTCTCCCCCAATATTCTGAAACCTTTCATCCATTTTGTCACAGCAGGGGTGACTGGTCAGACATTCAGACAAGACATAAATACAGTAATCAGTGACATATTTATGGCGGCAAATTTTATTGAGGAGGAAAATATGACGCTTGCGAAAATATGTACTGTACGTATGGCCTGGATTTCTATAGCGAACAAACCAAGGAACAAACACAGCACCCACAGACATCCTCATTTATAAATATATAGGCCTGCTCCAATATAACATACCTGGGCAACGCCGAGTAACCTGCTAGTGTCTGATAAGATGTAAACCACTATTGCCTATTGGTCATTAATTTGGTGATGATAATCTACCTGTAAATACTGTACATGGAATTGTAATGGAACATTGTGAGACATCACGCCCGAGTCCTCCCGAACACTTCCGAGCGCTTCCGAGTTGTCGTTGTAGCCGCTTTCCCGCCTAATTTTGCGACATCTGTGGGCAAACACTGGCACTAACACGATTTAAAAAATGATGTATGAATTTTTAGAATATATCATAACTCTTCGTGAAAAATGGAAATCACGAGCCAATAATTAGTCCTGAAAAAATAATTAAACGATAAACAAATAGCTCATAATTGCACTATTCCATACAGATGTTGGGGAATCAAGGGTACCAACGGTCGAATTCCTCCCCTTTGTGATGGCGGACTTTCGGTGGTTGTGAGTTCTATTCGGAATGGGATAGTTCACAACATTAGTTGTGCTTTCCCTCTCGATGCGTGTAGGTGTGGAAATTTTGACGAAGAGGCCCGTGTAACAGTCTGAGGCCACGGAGAAGCTATCAGGTATTTTTATGGCATCAGCATGTTTGCTTGGCATGTTCGGCCGCCGGCCTGGAATTCGTAACTTTCATAGGTTGTCATTTGCACAGGAATGAGGCGAGATTTGTGATATGGGATTCATGAACGTATGGCATTTAGTGAGGCATGCAGGGCCTGTTGTGGTATCAGCACTCAGCAGTCTAGATGTGTGCAGGCACATGGCTTAATGTTTTAATCATGAGTGTTCAAAAAAAAAAAAAAAATCAGAATCTTTATAAGCGGGGTAAGCGGAACACCTTCCTTGGCATAATTATAATTGAGCACCGTGTTATAGGCCTGGGGCCTTGTAAGGGGATCAGGTTTTAAACATTCGAATATTTTCAATGACTGGGCTGTCAATGGATTGGGATTGTGGGAAGAAATTGACCTCACGTAAACCCGCATGAACATGGCATGAACCCATGAAAACGCTTCCCATAATGCGGGAACAAACAGGGAATCTTAGAAGTGTTAACAACTGTGGTGTTAAGAACTGCACTGCTCCATCTCCCTCTGAACATTCCAAGAAGGGTGAAATGGGGCGAGTACAGCTATATCCTGTTCCCCGTCAATCTGTGACTGTGATTCCCTAGAACTTACTTCAGAACTTTTGTAACAAAATGCGACTTTACCACCCACTCTTAGAACCAGATTTAATTGAATCCCCCAATAGGACAAGGGGCCCAACTCCAATTGGAAAGATATTGGAGGCCTAGCCATGCATGAACTTCTCCCACGTGAAGTGGTAAAATAAAGGGTTTACCTGTATCTGTCAATTTGGGGCATTATGTTACCTGGTAGTGAGAATTTTCATTGGTGAGTTTGATACTACCTGATTTGTCCACACACGGCTGTGCCATAGAAGTCACTTCTACGACACAGCCATGTGTGGACAAATCAGGTAGTATCAAACTCACCAATGAAAATTCGCACTACCAGGCAACATATCCTGTCCTGTGTACTGTCAGTGGTGGCCCTGCTCTGGAGAGCTAAACTGTTTTGTTTTGGGACCATCAGAGCGCAAACTCTGGCTTCACTTGTTGGAGAATTTCTGGCAAGTGATGGTATAGAGAAGCCCTGTCCAGTAGCAGAAATTCTCAGCATGGCCTTGAGTAGACAAATTTGGTGGGATCAAACTCGACAATGACAATACAGTAAAACTTCTATAAGTCGAACTTCCCTAAGTCGAAGAAAATTATGAGCTTGGTTGGTCACAGTGTAAAAGAATAGGAAATAAACTTCCCTAACTGGAATTTCCATAACTCAAAGTGCAGGCAGGGCCTTACCATGGGATATCAATGCATTTTCTGTCATTGCCAATGGAACAATAGCCTAACTCCTAAGTGCAAAACTGTCAGTCAGGACTTGCACATTATAGCAGTAAGCAGTGTATAATTTTTTTGCCATGATCACACAGCCTTTTTTCTGGTCATATGAATTATGACATTTTTTTGCTTCTTGAAATTCTTTTGGAGAAAATGTTTGGCACAATTTGAAATATTTTTACAAGATCAAGAAACTGGGTGGGTTATCAATTGAATGTGTTTAAAAATTTTGCTTACAGATGTAAATTAGAAAATATTATCTGAAATTATAATTTTGTGCAAATTCTTGCACATTTAAGATGTCCATCAAATAAGATCAAAGTAATAATTTTCTAATTTTGTGATCCTCGCAATTTTTGGCAACTTGCCAAAAGTAAAATCGACCCATCTTTGTCTTGAAAATGTTCTCCAATCATTTCCACAAATGTGCTGTACTTAAAGCATGCCTCAAACACACAACTTCTGTCAAATCAATGTGGTGTGCCTCTGATAATTGTGATGAAATTTTAATGATGTTTCTTTTAATTTTGACTATTGCCATTGTACTAATATTGCAACAAATGCAGGCGAATAGCTGGTATAATTCCCATACAAAAATATTATTAATTTCCCACTTCCAATTTGATTTCTCTAGACCTGCAAAGCGAAAAAGTAGAAAAATCTACTTTCTAATGGCAGGCTGAAAATTAAGCAGGTGTGAGTTCATTCCACCTGCACTACCATTCACATTCTGCACTAAAATTAGATGCCTTAGTTCTTCCCTTTGTTTAGCTTGGTCCTCAAGGGAAAACAAAAAATCCAATTGTGGTACAGTCAAGTAATTTCCAGATGGCTGTAGCAGGAGAATTTCTAATTAAGAATCTGTAATGCTCATGCCATTTTATTTCATCAGGATAGCAAGGTATATCCATTATGGAGCATACAGAATTCAACTTTGTCAGCGACCTGACCAGCTTAGTCTTCGATAGTGAGATCCAGACCCCTCAGGATATGGAAGAGGAGGAAGAGGACTTACTGGAAGAAATTAGGAGGAATGCAGAGGTATAGGTTTCTCTTGATTAAGTAATCAGTGATGAACATGGTTTGGTTAATTACATCACAGATGTTGGTTTAAATTGATAAATTTGTTTTGTACTTCTGAATGGCTCCTCATTGTACATATCATTTTACTTTTCAGTTGCGAGAACTTGTGACAAAGGAATTCTCTAACGTTGATGAGCATTCCTTCACCAGTGATGAATATGGGGACCAAGATTCTGGTATTGTGGCAATAGGGAATGATCCCAACAGACCAGGGGCGGATCCAGAAATTTTTTCCGGGGGGGAGGGCACAAGGGTATAGGTTGGGGGGAGCGAGCAGGGCCCGCAGCAGGCTAAATTTTTTGGGGGTTCAAGGTCACAACCCTTTTCTCGCGACCCCAAATTTGGGGTAGCGACCGCAAAATGGAAAAGAACCCATAGAACAGTGCAATTTTGCACTGTCCTACAACAGGTTTTAGAGGGTTTTTTGCAAGTCGTCGTCGTCGTCGTCCCCCCCCCTGGATCCGCCACTGCAACACTGTTTGGCATTGTAGATCATTCGACCTCAACTGAGTCAATTTTGACGAAAGTTATGATTCGTTTCCAAGGGATTTTTGTGAAAAAGAAATGCTACAATGCACTCAAGAGATGTCAAACCGGAGGTTTCACAATTTTTTGATAATTCATGCCAGGAAATATGGTGGTTTGAAAATGGATTCTGGAGCATATTCAGCTTGTTGCCATTAATTTTATCGCGCAGTTGAAATGATCACAAGCAAGAAATGAGGACGCTTATTTGATAACATTGTATATGAGGTGTCACAGATCCATTACCATAGAAAAGTGACAAAAATCACTTTAAGGTGGATATGAACCTACTCTCTAATCAACTGAGAGTCTAGAATAGAAACGTTAAGAAGAAGGGCTAAAATCCGGAAAACATATGCACCCGATGCAGCAGTAAATGCTGTTGAATCCTATGCATTCCATTAAAATCTGCGCTTTAAACTCGATTTAATATGGGCCAATACCCGGCTGGATGTTTCACACCTGCCAACTGTAACGTGGTATTTGGAGGTATGCTTAATAATTTTTATTTTGGATGAAAATTCATTTTATTCGGTCGTAATTACGTTGTCCCACCTTGTCATGGCATTTTTACAAGTTTAATTCCGAAAGGGGAGCTTGTAGCTCTTAATTTGTGCTGGATTTGGAACACATTGTGTTGGTATACGTGTGCACAGATAGAAGTGGCAATGCAGCAAAGGTATGTGATGTCACACGGGATATCTGCCTCCTGGTCGGTGGAAGGTGGAATCTCTTGCCGTGCGATTCGAACGTTCTATTCTGACAGAGTCTGAAACTGGTATTTCCTGGGTATTTGAGAGCATTTGTTGGTCCATTTTTGGCACTGTGGTCTTTCAATTATCACTACACTGGACAAAGGCTCACTGATAGTCGACAGGGGCTGATGGAGGTGGGAAGTTTGACGGGTTACAGCCCCCCCAGAGAAAAAAATAATTTTAAGAAAAAAACTTTTAAGTAACTGGAAACTATATGGCCCTAGTGTAACAGTTCTAATATAACCAATATAACTATAAACTAATATAATGGTTCTGATGTCTGACAAACAAAAATCCTTCACGTCATTGCAATAACCGTCTCACTTGCACTCATATTTCGCGGTCATATGCAACCTTATCTCACTACTGTAAATGCTGTGTTGCCACTTCCTTCCTCGCCTGAGGCAATGTGACGTCACTGGATAGTTTTTCGTCGATAACAATTTAAATGCCATGGCAAGGTGTCATTTTCTTTTCAGAATTACCCTCTATACATTATTTCTCATATTTTCATCATGTTATTTTAAAGGTCGTAGATTTCTAAGATGCTTTCCAGGAAAGTTTTAATTCCCCATAAGCCTCAATGTTAATTGGAAACTTCCGAGTCACCCTGTGAGCTAATTTGTATGGGAAGGGGTAGTTTTTTTGGTGCCACTGGGAAGAAGACCTCTTAAACTTTGACGTGTGTAAATTTCATAGAATTGTTAGATAGTGACCTGTCGGTTCATATCCGCCTTAAGAGTACAATACGTTTATGGCCTTGGGAGGACTGTGTGTCCTGCACATGAGTCAACAGCCAGTGCTATTTTCAATATGAGAAATTAGTCCTACGGGGGGGAGGTTTGGTGGCAGATATGGTAACGTCTCGACTTGCTGAGTGAAAGGTCCCAGGTCCGATCCCCACCTGGGATTTCCTTTCACCTGCGTCAGGAGGGTCTCTGACCTGCGCCTTGGAGGTGTCTGGCAACTTAACCTCCTGGGGAACAGCACATGACCCCTTTACAGACATTGCACTTGCACCCATGTTCCCTCCCCAGAAATCCCAATCCTTACCCTTACCCTATGTCCTTGTTTCCTTGCACTGGTGAGAGAAGAAGATTACTAACACTAGAAAACTGATGTTGGTGTGACGCCCCCCATAACGGCTTATCGTTGTATCACGAGGTAAAATAAATATAAAAAACTAGTCCTACAGAGTAAGATTTACAATATTTCAAAAATTTCTAGGTCCACCTTAAATTTTCACATCTCTTCTTATAGAACATTTCTTGAGGCCTATCACAGGGTATCCATTATTATTATTATTGTTATAGAACATTTCAAGCCTCATCCAATAATTTGTTCTTTTTTTTTCTTCTTTTTATTACCTCGTGATAACCAGATTTGGGTTTATAGGGGAGTGGATTACCACCATATAGACATATTTTTCTACTTTTCTTCACCGTGCAAGGAATAATTAGGGATGTAGGGTAGGGATAGGGATTGTTGGGGAGGGGACACTTGTGCAAGTGCAATGCCCAACGCTGGGCCATGTGCAGTCCCCCAGGAGGTTAGGTTGCCAGACACCTCCAAGGTGCAGGTCAGAGACCCTCCCGACGCAGGTGGAAGGGAACTCCCAGGTGAGGATCGAACCTGGGACCTTCCACTCAGCAAGCCGAGACGTTACCATCTCGGCCACCACACCTCCCCTCCTCATCCAATAATATAAGACACACCATTGTTCCCCCTCCTTGGTGCTTTTTTCTGTTCATGTGAATAGAGGTGTGTCTATAAAACCTTGAAAATTTCTTACCCACAAGGACTAATTTCTCAGATTTACTGTAGAGCAACTTTGGTATTCAGCCGAAAATCAAAAGGGCGGGTACAGCGTCACGAAGATTGTGAATCTCAGAAAAAGGACGAATACAACGGAGATATTATCATTTCTTCAATACAAAGTAGCAGATATTGTTATTTTTGGACATGGTGTTCGACTGCTAATCGATATGTCCTGGGTTCTCCCGGAGGCCGGCGATCCTGACCTTGGTTTTCTGTGGTTTTCCAAGGTCGCCCCAGGAAAAATTCTGGGATCGTACCGTAAAATAGGCCACAGCCACATCCTTCCCTTCCATCCCTGGAGGAGGTGCGGTGTCGGTGGGTGGTTTCTGACCCGCATCTAGGGGATCATCTTGGCGAACGGGCCCCCTGAGGGACTGCACATGACCCTCAACTTGATGACATTGCACTTGCACCAGTGTCCTCCCCTCATTATTCCTATCCTGTCCCCTGCACCGATGGTGGTATTCCATTCCCCTAAGAGGGCCTAAGGCCCTAGCACGGGGTATAACACAAAAAAAAACAAAAAAAGAGAGTAATTTTTGAGACTTCATATTTCAGTAGTGATTCCTCTGAAAGCTTGACTTATTCCCCACTGCCTCTCACATTATTAACAGTACCCAAAAATATTTTACTCCAGAATATGTTACTTTGTTGTCTTCAGTTATCATTTAATTTTTTTCATACGTAGGTATCGTGTGATGCATTGTCTCACTTATGTTCCTTACCAAACCTGTCATTGTCATCCAATATGATTCCCCGGAAAAATCTCATTATTGTGCACGTATACCAGTATCAGTCCTTTTTGCAACAATCACTTAGTCCAAGCAAAAGCTGACACTAAGGGCAAATTCGCAACAATAATATCGTTGATACACGCGTAGTACATGCTTAATACTTAATACCCATGAGCATGGGACATACATTTTGTGCACTGTCCCCATTTTGCATCATTATATATGGCATTCTCTTTTTTTTTAGAGCAGTTTGCAGGTTTCTTTTGGCTCCCCTGTAAAATTACGAAAATGTCGAATTTGTCCTTGAGTTATATGGACGACGGTATGTGTTCTGCATTTATCTGTCACACTTCAAATACAATGCTACGAGGGGTGTCTGGAAAGTACAGGAAAACATTTTTTATCTTGGAAAGTTTTAATGACAGAAGCACAACACTTACACATATTGAAGATATGGTGAATGTCATTACTCGTTATAATCCATGAGTCTGTACAAGCACTTGTCTGACCATTACACCGAGTCTTCTATACCCCCCGCCTAAATTTTCGGGTCAAGCAAAGGTAACCAGGTGATGTTTCAGGGGGTCGAAAAGGAAGAAGTGAGAGGGGTCCAAGATTTCTCACCTATATCGAAGCACACAGTCTTTGGATGCATAATGCCAAGCTAGAGACCTAGCTGGTTTCTATGGTTTGGAAAAATCATTTTCTCCAGCCAAAAACTGTCAAGACCAGGTCTTCTCTGATAAAAGTCGTGGAAATTTGGCCCCCTGAAACCCGACTCTTGTCGGAAAAAGAGTTTGCAAGTGACGAGGAGGTGAAGTTAGAGGTTATCGCCTGTGTGGTTACCTTCGCTTGACCCGAAAATTTAGGCGGGGGGTATAGAAGACTTGGTGTAATGGTCGGACAAGTGCTTGTACCGACTCATGGATTATAACAAGTAATGACACTCACCATATCTTCAATATGTGTAAGTTGTGTGCTTCTGTCATTAAAACTTTCCAAGATGAGAAATGTTTTACCTTACTTTCTGGACACCCCTCGTACATGATTCCTAATTTCTTCCTGTTTGATATATGTGACAATTGCAGACATGTGAGAAAATTTGTGATGATGAGCTGAATATGTTCCAGACACCATTTTGAAATACCACATTTCCTGAAATAAATTATTATCAAACAATTTTGAAACTTTGGTTTGGACATCACCTCTTGAATATGTCATAACATTTATTTTATGCAAGGCTATCGCCAGGGGACGAGTAACAACTTTTGTCAAAATTGACTGACTTGTAATTTAGTGACTATATATTTTGTTATTATTTGTTTGAAATCAGATATTTTCAGCGTTCACTTCTACCGTTGCAGGAAGTAATGTAGCTAGCTGTGCCACTTCTACTCCAAATTCTCAAGACACAAACAATAACAACGGGCGTGCCATAACTTATGATATGCCAAATGGTGAGCAGATCTTGTCACTTCAACACAATAGTAGTAGCACTGTTGATGAAGAACAGGAAGGGCATTATTACCGATGCTTCAAAGTAGCTTCTAATGGTCCTCACAAATTTAATCGAAAACCATTACCTTTTATTCAAGAAGATCAACAGTTGAACCCCGGTGGGTTTGTTTGTGTGTGATGATGATGTGAATTAATCTGCCTTTACTGAGTTGATTGTATTTTCCCATTGCAGCTGAATTGGAAGTTCTATATGAGGCTCGGGGCCGTGAGATTGAACGAATGAAGCATGACACGAATAAGCAGCTGGACGAGTTTGAAGAACAGAATAACTTGTTGCGTCACCAGTGCATTCTCGCCCAAGAAGAGAGAGATGGGTTAAAGGACAGTCTGCGACAAACCCAGCAACTTCTTGGTGACTGAAATATTTTTTCTGGATTATTTTTAAAAAATTGTGTTAATTATGCAAGGTGAAGGACATGTTGGCACTGCTTATAATACGGAGTCAAATTATGATTTAAAATTTATACATCATTTTGAGGATGATGAAAGATTAGCATGATTGATTATACCTCATGCAGATGAACCAGTATTAACCCTAATAATACGGGCGTTTTTTGGCGATTTTGCACAGCTCAGAAAACAAATGTCTGTTTGAAGTATTGGCGCGTCCAACTCACTGGAAGAGACTTTTTAGCAACCAGGAAGCTCCCATCCAGAGTTCAGACTCAGCCTCCTTCAGATCAGTTAATCCCCCACCCGCAAGATGGCCGCACAATCCGGGTTGTGCTGATTTAGCTATAATTGAGCACCATCCAACATTATTTATTGACTTTTAAAACCTAATGATAATATTTAGAACTAATTTTTGGGTGGAATCTCTTGAGGAGGTTTGGGGACAACTATGTATGCCAAAAATTTGCCGCCCAAGGTCATGGGAGAAGGTTTTTTTTCAGCGGCCGCAAAAAGATGATGCTGGGCAGATGATGTCATTTAAGTTAATCTGGTTTATTTATGCAAGATTTTGTAGTCCAAAATTCGCGATTTTTACGTGAGACGCACAGAAACCAGTTTACATAGTCGGAAAACACTGTAGTTTCGCCAACAGAATTTTTTAAAGTTGCCATTCCATGTATGGAACACCCATCCTATAAGGGTTAATCATTGTTACTACCTTCCTGAGGGTGACCAGGTAGTTCTGACAAACCGACTTCTCATCCTCCTGAGTCTTAGAAGTTGGATGTGGTTGGTAGGTGCATGCATGTTAGCATACTGGTGGTTGAGGAAGGCC
>KZ538049.1:122617-125117 GCA_000934665.2 Catajapyx aquilonaris | reverse complement strand
AAAAGCTGTGACAGCCACTGACTCGAGCATTCCTGGCCTGAATTCCTACGGCTAAGGGGGAGGGGTTCCCGGCTTGGAGCTGCAACTGAGTGATATATCACAGAGCAATTGTGCATTTGAAAAGGTGCTTTGGGAATAAGCCTTAACTCAAGTAGTGGCATTTTTTTTACATACTGTATACTGTGAGAATTAATGTCACTTGATTAGTAATCATAATACAGTTAAACCCAAATAAAGTAAATCTGAAAGGTCCCATATACAGGGTGGTCCAACGTCAAGTGTCTTTTTATAACGGCTATTAATAGAAGCGCTTAACGATTGACGTAGCAGCGACGTGTAAAATGCCCACTTCAGCGCCATCGGAAATATTAGCTGTGTTTCGTTTGCAGGCTTCCCCCTTGCATTACAGGTCCATCTGGTGCCTTGGGCGTCACCCATTTCACCCAGGCGCATCTCAGGTCATGTGTGCACCTACTTTTTTCCAGGTCAACCCAGCAGCAGGGTGATTACATGTGTGCTGCTATTGGCAGCTAATATTTTCGATGGCGCCGAAGTGGGCCGTTTTACACGTCGCTGCTGTGTCATTGTAAAATCACTGCTATTAATCGCCGTTATAAAACGACACTTGAAGTTTGACCACCCTGTATAGGCACTGTGTCTTAAGTGGATTCATAATAATCGATCCTCACAATTTTCTCCCACCACCTGCTGTGTCATGAGCTGAAAGATGCATGCACCAGTCTAATACGGTGGCAGGAAAAGTCACCTACTTGCATTTCCTCCTAAAAGTTTGATGTGAGGCTCATGCAGAATATTAGAGAACTAGGAACCCTGCTACGTGGGTTTCATAAGTCATGGCACGTATTTTTTTATTCAAAAACGGTAACACATGCAGAGATGACCTTGGCTGAGTTTTGAAGGTCCGTTGATTACAATGTGATTTGGCATATAGATGTCGCCCATTACCACGAGGGGGGGGTGGGGAAACGAAGGGGGAATGTGACCCCCCCACCGCACCATCGCCCTAAGATGGCCCGAGCCTGATGCGCTTGGAGCTGTTGGACGTTGCATGCTGGACACTCGACGATAGACAACACTGGGGCTTGCTTTCGAGTGTGGGACAAGTCAGAGCATTATGACCTCAGCCATGTGTTATCCATCGCCACAAACAGTTTTAAAAAACCATCGCCCTCAATGCGATCGAGTTCCAAGTGAGGGCAAAATGGTGGCACTTTTGCACCTCAAAGAGATGGCGAGGAACCAGTGAGGATGCCAACTTCCTGAGACCTTTCAGTCTTTCGGAGTCCTAAGCATAGTGCTCTGACTTGTCCCACACTCGAAATCAAGCTCCCATGTTGTCCATCACCGAGTGTCCTGCATGCATCGTCCAACAGCTCCAGGCGCATCGGGCTCGGGCCAGATTAGGGCGATGGTGCAGTGGGGGGCCACATTCCCCCTTCGTTTCCCCACCCCCCCTCGCTGTATGGGCGACATCTATATGCCAGATCAAATTGTAATCGCCGGATCTTCAAAAGAAAAGGCCATCTCTGTATGTGTTACCGTTTTTGAATAAAAACATACGCGCCATGACGTATGAAACAACCCACGTATAAAACAAAATCTTCATAATTATGTGCAATTTTATAGCTGTCTGAAAATTTATCCATCCCCCTACCCTCGACTCCTAAAAACCCACTATATCAACCATGGGTTAGGTGCAAAGAGACCCTTCCATGTGGTTTCCAGGCCATTTTTTGTGGGGTGGAGAGTAGGTAGGTGTATAGTGGCTAAATTTTAGTATTTGGGAAAAGCAAAGAATGGGCAAGGATAGTGCATTGTCAGGGAGATGCAGATCAAGCGCTGGACTTAAGTTGTCAGTATTTTTGACTATTTTAAGGACATGCAAGTTGCACAATTTTTTAAATGACAGTCAGTACAAGTGCGGTCACTAACAGTAACACCAATTCTGGGTGCCAACTAAAATTACGATTAAATCTGAATTACAATTAAGTTAAAATTTGATTAGAAAGTTGCCCTTGTCAAGAATTTTGAAAACACCCAGGCATGCCAGTGTGTTCTGCTCTTAACAGAGTTGCTGCAACTTTTAAACCTCCTATTCAATATATCAAGACCAGGGTTTGTCAACATTTTTACTCTTGGGGAACCCTTGAAATCATATTCATGTCTCAGGGAACCCCTACATAAAAATTATCGTAAATATATCAATTAATTATTCAAAAATGCATTTAGACTATATATATAATTAGCCTATTATCACTATTTCTTGTGGAACCCCTGGGAATTGCTCACGGAACCCCGGTAAGTAACCCTGCTGTACACTGTAATTCATGTACCGACTCATGTACTGTCTCGGAGACGGTATTTCACGATCGTAAAATACTGACTGATGTCCTGACTGATGTCTTGACTAGCAAATTGTATATGACGTAAACATCAGCAGGCAAAAAATTATAATTCTCTCTCTCTCTCCCCCCCCCCC
>KZ538049.1:107406-122558 GCA_000934665.2 Catajapyx aquilonaris | reverse complement strand
CCCTTTTGCCCCCCCCCCCCCTCCAATGTATACATCATCAATGGTGACATCGAGACACCCCACCCCTCCAATTGAAGGGAAAAAATATACACATACCGATAATCTCTATATCTATAAATAAGGATGTTTGTTTGTGAGTTTGTTTGTCCCTTATAGAAATCCCCACCTTAAACTACCGGTAGCTCATTGGGGGTTCCATTTTTCGAGGAATTTAATGCCGCATGTTTTAGCTCCAGAAAATGAACCTAACTCCCACAACATCTGTAACTCCACTCACTGCGCTCTTTAACAATATTACCACATTTCAAATTTCCATGGAGATGTCCTCACTACAGAGTACAGAGTAATTCGTGAGATTTTGAGGACAAGAATAAGGACTGTTAACTGTACTGCTTTTGTTTGTGAGCATTTCCAAGGAAACACAAAAAGTGAGAAGGTCCAGAATTGCATTGTCGTGACACCAGATTGACCCATTTACAGGTAATGAAAAACTTTGGCTTATTGCTTTCGATAACCACACAATGACCCATAAGGACAGTTTTAAAGGGGTGTAGGGGCATTCCCCAGGATTTCTGTAGTGAACAAACACACCCACAAACATCCTCATTTATATATGTCCCTATGTTAAGTAAGGAGTCTTTTCCAAACTAATGATTGAAAAGTCTCTACTGCCATAACTGAATTTTTTATTGCATAATGTTAGGCATTTATTATTCCCAATCTTTCCAGGCTGAACTGAATAAATATAAAATGATGGCACAGAACCCTGAATCAGGGGCCAGCTCCTCTTCTTGCTCCCAGTTGCACCAGGAGTTGCAGCGATCCCTACAAATCCAAAAGGAAAAGCGTGATGAAATTTCTTTGCTTCTGAAGCAACTGCAGAACAAAAATAGTACTGCTGAAGCTTACAGAATGAAATTTGAAACTGTCAAGCAGCAGATTTTAAAATGGCAGGTAAGACTTTTTTGCTTCGCTCAAGTTTTCATTCCGCATGAGTTACAACTTATTTTCAGGAGGATCTGGTTATTTATGAGACGGAATGTCAGCAGCAGAGGACGCTATTAGAAAGCTGCATAGCTCAGGCGACTGCCGACGCAAATGAAGCCAGAAAGGAAAAGGAACAGCTTCAGAAAGTCTTGGCCACTTTAGTGAAGGAAACAGATGCAGCAACAGTGGACGCAATTGCTAACACTCGTGCTGCCTGCCTTCATATGCATGAGGATGTTTTGAAGAAAGTTCAGGAGGAAAAGATTATGTCTTATGAGGATACAATTTTGAAGCTGAGGTATATAAGGCTTGTTGACACATCATGTATGGGTACTTTGAATGGTGTTGAAATTCTTTAGAAGAGGGCAATGAGTACAACAACAGTAGGCAGGTCAGACTTATCCGTGCAGTATGCATTTATGACAGGCAACAAGAAATGTGAGAAATCCCCCTTAACGCCTTTAAATCAGGTGGTAACATGTCTTAGCAGTGGAAAAGAATTGTTGTTGTTGTGATTATTTTTATTATTTTTACTAGCAGGTTACCCAGCGTTGCCCGGGTATGTTATATGGTGGTAGGCCTGTATCTATAAATGAGGATGTTTGTGGGTGTGATTGTTCGCTATTGAAATCCAGGGGAATGCCCCTACACTGCCTTAAAATTGGCCTTATGGGTCATTGTGTAGTTATATTGAAAACAATAAGCCTAAATTTTCATTGCCTGTAAAGGGGTCAATCTGGTGTCACACAATCATCAACTGGCATAGTTCCTGCCAGAGCCGGGGCTATTTTGTGTTGTAATGTCAGGTTGTAATGAAGGTGTAGACGGGACTCTCGCTCTTGTGAAGTTTCTTGCTGCCTTGTACTTCGTTTGCGTTTGGCAGCGGGAGATTGGCCAAAAGTGCAGCTTTTTTTGGAGGCATCGAGAAACAGAAGGGGAACACTCAATATCTCCGAAAATGCAATTCTGGAACTTCTAACTTTTTGAGTTTCCTTGGAAATGCTTGCAAAAAAACAACAAATGTCCTTGACTTCATGATTTCAGTCTAGACAGCTTTTCCCGACCTTTGTCTAAATATGGTACCAAAAAAGTAGTGCAACTGTATGATGTACAGTTTTAAAATGACTAAGTAATGTCGATTTTGCAGAATTATTATTGCATCAGGTAATCCCCAGTTCCTACTGAGCTGGGAGGCAGGTGTGATGCCAGATTGTGGGCACCAGTACCTATGGAACCTGTTGGGTGAGGGCTCCACCAGCTAGCAGCATGGGCCCCCCACTACCCAACCCCACTGCCACGACACATTATGTGACAGTGTTTCCTGGCTGTGTCGCAGCTGAATGTTGAAAGTCACGTGTAGGGTGTAGGCCCTGTACCCATCCCCCTAGGCCAGAGAGATGGTTGCAGGGCCTACATGCAACCTTCAACCTTAACGGTTTTGCAATTAAGGCTTTTGGCCTGGGATGGCAGTAGAATCTACTCCTTTGGAAAGGCGTGTGGTTGGAATTACAATTATTTGAGCTATGCCCTGGAAGTTTACAAAGTTGATAAACGCTGATAGGCTTGATCATTTTGAATCCATTCTCACAGCAGGCACTTTGAAAACCAAGTTGCCAGTGGGAGTTTTATTTGCAGACTCCTCTCAAAATGGCCAAAACCCACCTGATTTAAAGGGGTTAATTATTGCCTGATGCCCTAATTTGACACTTAAGATGAACCTGTGGAAGGTGGAGAGCAGTTGACTATACTAAGGAAATAGTTATTTATGTATTTATTTAATTACCTTGTGATAGGGCATAGCTGTCTTAGGGGAATACTAAGAAAATAGTTGAAATTTAATACACAGCTCTGTTGTTTGGATTGATTTTTTTTTAGAGCCCAGTTGGAAGAGGCCAACGAGGAGATAGACAAAGCAAGATATCTGTATGTGAATATCTGTGAAGAAAAGGACACACTAGAAGCAGAAATTCCTCATATGAAAGCTAGGTTGGAGGATAACTTGCATCAAAAGCTACTTAAACAAAAGGAAGCAGAGTTAACAGCAGTAGAAGAAGCTTGGACTCAGAAGACACAAGAAATCAGGGAGGAAAATGCAGCTTTAAAGGAGAAAGTCAAGGAACTTAATGGAAACAATAATGGTTTTGAACTTGGGCAGCATGCACCCAACTTGAAACAAATTTCATCGGGTAAGTAATTATTTTACTTGACCTTCAGTATTAGACTCAGTAGATTTTTGAAAGGATTTTAACTGTTACATGACTATTAACCCTTTGTCACCTGCAGCCACGATGGTTGCATTATAATCCAACCACACAAAATAGTTTTTTTTTAATTCACTGGTATAACCCTGACGGAAATTTCTTTCACCAGTAAGGTAACTCTTCTAGTTTCTAGGTTCAGGAGTATTTGCACCACTCGCGTGATATTTTTAATTGCATGATGTCATAGGCCAAAGGTCTCATTCATTGTAAACAAACTCTTAGGTCCCTGCCACATTAAACAGAATTTCCGTGATGGAAATTCCGCCGCCGAATGATCTTGCAACTTTTTTTCACACGGAATTTCTGTCTACCGTGCTGCCGCCATGCGGCCCTTTCAGCTACCAATCCCCTGGTGTCCATGCCAGCGAACCCGCTTTTTCCGTCGTAGTGTGGCATTCCCCTGCCGGAATCAATGTATTGCAATGGGATTATTGTCCCCGACGGAATCGGCGGCCGATTTTTTCCGCTGTGTCTTCGGCTGGTGCTCAACAGAAGGACGGGAATCCATCGTGTGTGTCTCATCCCGACAGAATCCTGTTTACTTCCATGTGTTTGGCATTTTTGAACGGACCGCGACAGAATTTCCATCGCGGGAATTCCGTCTAGTGTGCAGGGGCCTTACTGCACGAATTTAAATACACAGTGCTCCCTGCCGCGTATTTCCCAGTAAGAGGATGTGCAGCGGAAAATCGTTTAAAAAATACCCAAAATTCAGTGACTTACTTTTCGCTGCGGAAAAAATCAGAAAGACCTGCTGGACACTACGCTTCCTCTCATGCCCCCATTGCGACCGTGAAAGTGGCCTCGCTCTAATTGGGTGGGCAGACTGCTCGGAGCTCTGGGTGGTGGCTGCTTGCCACCTGAGCCACCATTTTTGCACTTGGGGGCTCACATTACCTCCGTTTAAACGAGATCTTTAAAAAAAATTTAACGGACACTTAATGTTTTCATAATTTATCAGAGGGAGTGGGTATTCATGTAGAATTATCTTCGATAATTGCGAGGGGTGGAAGCTGCCTTTTAAAAAACCATGTACGAGGGCTAGTCAATAAAGAATGACAATGTGTTTTTTACGTATTACGTTGGGGACATACGGTGGCTGAAGATGATGTCAAGAAATGGGTTCTAGCATGTCTTCCATGACTGCCAGATGTGTTGGGCCAAGTGCATACAACTCAATGGGGACTATCTCAAAAAACACAATATCAACCTGGACCCTGCTTAATGTATTCTGCGAAAAATAATTTCTTTCTCATTCTTTATTGACTTGCCCTCATAGATGTCGCAATAGGATGACATCACCTTCTCATGCATAGCATATCAGGTGGTACATGGTTCTCTCAAGATGCAACTTGGGTTTGTAGGTCTCGGATGCTTCAGCTCCATCTTGTGCATGAATCGAGAGCGAAACCAATGAGAGTTGCATCAAATGAAAGCCTGGAATCTCCTCTTCAAAACCATATAACTTATTTATTTTTCCACATAACCACCACCCACCCACAGCAGTAAACTTGCGCCAATGATGTACTAGTTTTTTCTTCCCGTCAGTGTACAACTCTGGGCTGTGGTAGCGGCACCAAGCGTGAACAGCAGCCTCAATTTCTTCATTGGAGCTCTACTGATTGCCCTTCAGGTGTGTCTTCATTTTTGGAGAAAAAAAGAAGTCGCAAGGCAGAAGATATGAGCTGTATATGCCAGATGAGGAAGTGCATGGAAATTGAGTCTTTGGAGGGCATCTGCACTTCTGCAGTATGATTGCATGTGTGTGGTCAAGCATTATTGTGGTGAACAATGACATCCTTTCCTCGTTGCATCCTGTTCACTTGTGCCTGAAACCTCTGCAGAGTGTTTACATGCATCTCAGAATTCACAGTTTTGAGTCTGGTCAGGAACTCGACGTGAACGACACCTTCTCCAGAGACTCAAATTCCCTGTATTTCCTCATCTTGCATATATACAGCCCATATCTTGTGCATGGCGACTTCTTTCTTTCTCCAAAAATGAAGACACACCTGAAGGGCAATCGGTACAGCTCCAAGGAAGAAATTGACTGCTGTTCACTCTTGGTGCGTCTCCCACATTCCAGAGTTGTACGCCGACTGGCTGGAAAAACTAGTACAGCTTTGGCGCAAGTTTAGTGCTGTGGGTGGTGGTTATGTAGAAAAGTAAATATATGGTTTGGAAGAAGAGATTCCGGGCTTTCATTTGATATCGCTCTCATTGTCCTGTGACATGGATTAAGAATTAATAGGGAACGGCCATTTTCTCGCAAACAAGCATTCAGAAAATTGTTTTATCTTGATTGTTGTGTTTTGGGAGCTAATATGAACTAATAAAAACAAAAAAAGTTGAGCAATTCCAGCGTTTGGGAAGTGACAATCGCACACGCAAGTGGGGACAGATTGCTGGTTCTGCGATGTAATATGCAAGTGATAATGTAATACCTATGGCACAGGGAACAAGAAGGATCTAAACATGGAGAGAACCCATCAAAACTCTATCCACATAAGCATCCTCTGCGCGACCCGGGGATCGAACTCGGGACCTTAGAGGTGGAAGGCTGTAGCGCTAACCACTCTGCCACCATGTCGCCCATGGTTCCTGATGTAGGTCATAAGTATTCTCATTTGCCCAGACATGTATACAGTGAAACCTGTACATAATGGACCCTGGATATAGCGGAAACCTATCCATTACGGAATTTTTTCCGGGAACGGGCATAAGCATAGGGCATGCAATGTATTTTTGAAGGATATAACGGAACCTGCCCAACGCGGAACCGGAAGGGATTTTTGGCTCCCTTCAGAGAAAATCCCTGTTCATAATGGAAATCAAAAGGTTCGCATTTTCTCCTGCGAGTGACAAAAATAGAAACTGCAGCTGAGTTGCCTATTGGCCCTCCCAGGAGGCCTCTGTCGTTTTTGGACCGTCCCTGTGTCTCATAATTGCTAGAATTGCTACCGGCCCATGGCCTTGAAGATAAAGGGTGGGGAAAGGGGACTTTTTGGTTGGGAAACTCAAAAAAATGTCTTGCGGGGCAGACCAAGCAGATGTGACTCATGTGATTCGTACCTGTGCCTTTTAGTTCACGGTTCAGTCCAGTTTTAAAATGCCGGGGAAGAGGAAGTGGTTGACACGGGTTCAACATATTGCCAGAGTCGGGCCTGATGGTCCAATAGAGCAGGCAAAATTATGATTTTGCACCATATTGAGGTAAGGTGCTTATTTTTGCTCTCCCCATTTTCCTCTCTTTCTCGTGGGCAAAAAAAATCAGTAACGTCCTTGATCTTAATGTAGTGGAAACCTGTCCATAACGGAAAATTTTTGGGGTCCCGTGCGATTCCACTATACACAGGTTTCACTGTATTTTGGGATGTTGTGAAACCAGACAAGTGGGAACCATTCTCTGTAAGTGTACCACATGGTAGGCCTTCTGAAAGGTAATGCATCCAACAAGAAGCCATTGACAATCAAGGCATTACAAAAGAACATCCAGTAGGAAATTGAATCAGTGACTGCTGTTATGCTGGTTCCGACTGGTTCAAACTTT
This sequence comes from Catajapyx aquilonaris, assembly GCA_000934665.2. Lineage (NCBI taxonomy): Eukaryota > Metazoa > Arthropoda > Diplura > Dicellurata > Japygidae > Catajapyx > Catajapyx aquilonaris. The sequence continues at coordinate 115,760 of KZ538049.1, read as the reverse complement.
CAACATGAGACAACAACTTCAAGACACCAATTGAGGCCACTTTCCACACCAGTCGTGACCTCCTTATACGTCTCAAATTGTAGGATGTCCTGTTATAAGTTTATTAATAATAATAATAATAATAATAATAATAATAATCCTGGGATAGTGCTTTCACGCCCACATGGGGGTATATCACATGGACCTTTATTTTGATGGTAAATTATTGGTGCTTATTCATTGAAGCCCCGGGCCCATAGGCGGGATGACAGGAGGGGATGTGCAAGGTGCAGTGCAATGTCGTTGCTAATGTTGTTTTGTGATCTCCCCCGGGTGGCTCGTCTTATCGGAAATACCACCCAAGACGAAGCCAGAGACTGCCCAACTCTGCACGAGATGAAGGAGGTGTCCCCGGGCTGGGATCAAACCCGGGACCTTAACCCTTAACTTGCAACGTGCGGTCCTTTTCGGACCCCAGGGTATACTTGTCACCACCTTGAAGCATGTTTTTGTCAAAATTAAAATTCCCACACCTATATTCCTAAAATATAATAATAATAATAATTCATACCCCGTTATCAGCCGGCGGCTCTTTAGGGGGGAATTTTTGTTTTGTCTGGAACTCTTTGCTTGCATTTTTACTTATTGCTCTTTGGGAGAGGATAGGAAAGGAAGGGGGCGGCTGTGGCCTGTTTATTAGGAAACAACTCCGGAATTCTCCTAGAGAAACCGTGGGAAACCACAGAAAACCACGGTTAGAGTTGCCGGCACCGGGATTCGAACCCAGGACCTTCCGATTAGCAGTCGGACGCCTTATCCACTATGCCAACCTGCTTCGGTTATATTCCTGAAATATGCTCTTTGACACCTGTAAAAAATTATGAGCGACGAAAAAAAATTCTAAAGGGAGTTAACGTCATTTAAACGTTCACAAGTCGTCTTGGGGTCCAAAGAGGACCCCACGTTGCAAGTTAGAGACCAGTTTTTTCCGACCCTAAGTAGACACGGTAAATTTATGATGTAGCAAGCATAAAAAATCAGACATGTGTAAAGGAGAATTATCCATGTATAGTATTGTACATGCAGTGAAACCTGTCCTTAACGGACCCTGAGTATAACGGAAACTTGTCCATTGCTGAATTTTTCCTGGGAATGTGCCTATCCACAGTACATGAATTCCATGTCGAATGTAAAGGAAACCTGTCCATTACGAAAAATGTTATGGTTCTATGCGATTCCGCTATACACAGATTCACACCAACAGGAAGTCAAGCGTTAGTCAACCAGATCCAGTTTGAGCTCTGCCACATGATAAGGAGACTGCCATTACAGCTGCTGGGTGGGTCACGTGGGATACGGATAAACAGTAAACAGCGCCTCATGAGTCAACCTAGGGTCAGAGGAGGTCAAATTTTTTAAAAATCTGTCACTTATAGTCCCGGCCGAATTTAGAAAGCATTTATATTTTGATGGTTTTGTTAATGTAAGTTTGTAATCGAAAAAAAACGATGTGGGGTCCAAAAAGGACCCCACGATACCAGTTAAGCATGGCTAAGTGACGTAAGTTAAGGGTTAACATCCGTGGGCGCGTACGTTACCCCAGCGCCACTTCACCTCTCTGTAATAAGTTTATTAATATACAGGGTGGTAGGGCGACATGGTGGCCGAGTGGTTAGCTCCGCAGCCTTCCACCTCTAAGGTCCCGAGTTCGATCCCCGGGTCGGACGGAGGATACTTATGTGGATATTAGTTTCTATGGGTTCTCTCCGTGTTCGCGTGGGTTTTCTCGGGGTTCTCCCATTTCCTCCCACTATCAAAATCCATCACATTACAGGCAAATGATTAAAGTCGGGTATTCAAAAGATGATCCCCACGGGGTATCCATTATATTATTATTATAAAAATATACAGGGTGGTTGGTAAATTGTGCACAAGCTTCAGGTAGCGAGATTCCTTGTGGAAAACCAATATAAGGAAGTGAAGGTCCTATTGCTCTAAGATGCCTGGTTAGGGCTCACGAGGACTCCAAAGTTTGGGCCAAATCATGACGTCACATCCGCCCACGAAATTCAAACACTACCGTTTCGCTACTGTCTGTGGTTCGTTGCCATGTTGACATCCCCCACATTTCCACTTAACAATGGAACCGTATAAACTAGTGCGGACGACGGTATGGCAATGCTGGCAACGTCCCTGCAAGTTTATACAGTTCCATTGTTGAGTGGAAATGTGGGGGATGTCAACATGGCAACACACTGCATACAGTAGCGATACGGTAGTGTTTGAATTTCGTGGGCGGATGTGACGTCATAATTTGGCCCAAACTTTGGAGGCCTCATGAGCCCTAACCATGCATCGTAGAGCAATAGGACATTCATTCACTTCTTTATGCTGGTTTTTCACAATGAATATCGCTACCTGAAGCTTGTGCACCATTTGCTGACCACCCTGTATATTGATTATTTCAAAAGTTAGAAAGAAAATTGTGGGTTTAGTGAGTAGTATGTCCTCTATCATCATATTCATAACTTTAACTTTAATATTACTATTATACTGATGAGCATACTTTCGTATAGGGACACCACAGGAGAAAGTTGACAAACGATTGAGCTCCAGACTAGGACAGGGTGAAACCGAGGACTTGGAGAACCTTCGATTAGAAAATGCAGACTTAAATATTCGCATTCAAGAACTAATTCTGGATATGGAACAGCAGGTCACTGACAAACTGTATGCTGGTAAGCTGAAATGTCACAGTGAGCAATCTCTCTGTTTTCTTACTTAACCCAACAAATCTTTTGCATGGTAACAAGAACTTACTCGTCTTGGAATCAAAGAAGACAATGAGCGAGAAGAATTAAAGAAGCAGGCAGTTTTGATTCAACAGTTACATGAAGCTGATGCTTCACCCCAGGAGCAAATAAAAACTCTTGCTCAAGCAGAACAAAAGAGATGTGAAGGTAAATTACTACTTTCCAGTAGCGTAAGAAGGTTATGCATGTGTGCATAACATTGTGTAAGTCACATTCTGTTTAGGGTGCCAATGTTTAGAGGAGGCCACAAACAAAATTCAGCAATTGGGCAAAGAAAATGCTGCACTGCAAAAGGAAATTATTCAACTGACGGAGGGTGTTCAGCAAACTGTTGCTGATAGATTGGAAGAAGGTAATGAGCTTTTAGTGATATTGGCTGTAGTACAATAATGTGCACATGCCATAAACGTTGTTTTCAGAAAAAATGAAGTGGCGTAAGAGGAGTATGGCCCGGATTAAGAAACACATACAAGATTCTGAAAACAAGATGAAGGATGAGTGGTCCCAAAAAGAAGCACAGATAGTACAACAAGCAGTTGCAAAAGCCAAGAGTGATTGGATGAGTGATCAGAGGAAGCGTGGAATCTGTGGTGATACAGTTTTACAGTTGCAAAGTGTAAGTTAATATATTATTACCGCATTTTCTCATAAAATTAGATTTTGTTAAGCAAAAGAAGTGTCCCAGGGTTATGTCATAGCTACAGGTAATTTTTAATAGAAGTGGTTCTAGTTAATAGATGAGAAAGTTACAAACAGTTTTTTATGCAGCAATTCTGAGTTATGAAAAGTGTAATATGAGGGCTGATTTCACTTCTTCCAAAAAGTTATGTTTGGCTGGATAATTTCCTCGCTGTGGTGCAACCGGAGCTGACACCTGCAATTGTGCAATATTCTCAAAGGATTCCTCTTGTAATTTTTGATGAAAAGGTGGAATTCAGTTTTTCAATAACTTGTCTGAGTTGTGAAAACTTGTTAATGTGCAAATTTTTAGTGCTGTAAAAATGCTCCGAGGTCACTTGCATGATTTTAATATTAATTTTTGATGGTAATATTAGATGATGCCCAATTTTTTAGCCACACAGAGCTCACTGAAACTGATTTTTAATCAAATCAATGGTTATTGCACAATGTGGCAATGCATCATATTCGGTAATACAATAGGGAAAAATGAATGTGCACATTCTAATTTCATTACAGTAAAGGTTTAGTGAATCATGAATTGGGGTTCACCTACATTTTTCATAAAAATTAAAATACAAATCTGGAAGGGTCCTGGCACTTTCTGTGGCCTTTTCACGTGCAAAAAGAAGTGCAAGCTCTGGTTTTCACAACTCTGGGAACTGATATTGAAAAAGTGAATTTCTCTTTTCATCTAATACAGGGTGAAGGGAAACTCACAGACAATTGCCAGGAAGACTGACAGTACTCATAAAATTAATATAGGGATGTGCAATTAGTTTTGGGCTCCGTTGCATAGTAAGGTAATGCGTTCCATCCATTCAGCCAGCTTCTAAGAAGCAAAAGTCAGTTCAAGGGCCTCCGATCCCTTGCCTTGGTCCCCTAACACATCGTCCATGTGCAAAAGGCGATCAAATCCCGTCCGAGTAAGAATCCGGGGACGACACCCGTGCACTTTGTCGTTTTTACCTCATATTTTACCATCCGGCCCTCTACCCTTTAAGGTCGCCGTTTGCATTAACTACGCAACAGAGCCAAAAACTAATTGCACATCCCCGTATTAGTTTTGCAAGTGCTATAAGTTTTACCTGGTGATTGTCCGCGAGTTTCCCTTCACCCTGTATAATTAGGAACAGCTTCCACTAAAAATTATTGGTGCCCAGAGTGAACTGAATCCTAGAATGGGTCCTATAAAATGACGACAGGAGGTGTTTTATTTATTTATTTTATTTTTTATTTATTTTACCCCATTGGAGGGCAGGGCCCTTTTAGGGGGACTGATGTTAGGAACTTAAACTTTAAACACAATGAAAACTCTTTCGTGACAATCATACAGGTCCAGATCAAACACCCTGGAAATAGGACATAAATTTTGATTTTGACTGGATTTGGTCACCTCACTCTTTGCAATGTGGGATTTTACAGATTCACATATAATATAATAGAAGTGCAATATTTCATGTTCTACTACGTAATTAGTGTAATAGTGATTAGGTTTCCCTCAGTGATTCACTCTCAGGAAAATGTTAAAATCAAGGGAAGGATTCACGAAGGGGCACAAATAAGATACATAGCGCAAGTTCAGTTCACTTTTTCGCCACCGGAGGGGTGGCACTGCGAGTTGGATTCACACAGGAGCACAACTACTTACAACCAAGCAGAACTCTACGCCTGCTCGGGAGGAGGTGTAAGTGGGAGAAGTGACATGCCCGATGACTGGCTCCTTTTCGGGCCAGAGCTAGAAGTCGAAGATAGGCCTCACCCCGCCTTTCCCCCAATAATCCGGGATCGCATGTGGCCCCCCTCATTACAGGCCAGCCATGGATAGGCCTACTCACGACGTAAAATCCGCGGGCCGACGCGACGACACTTGCTGCTGGCAGACGACGAGGGGTAAATCACTCGTCAAGTTCGTTGTACAGTAAGCACCAAGTCCGGCTTTTTGCAAGTCCGTTGTACACTCAACTTCCGAGTGATTTACCCCTTGGCACAGACAAATCAATATAGTTTCGGCCAGCTTTGCCTGACTGCGGATAGCTTATTTGGTTAGCTCGGGTAAGGAGTGGGAATAGGGGAATACATCCGAAGTCTGGGTTGCCCACAGACAATCCGGCGAGGTGGCAGCCTTGAGCGGACGTCTCCCTTAATAAACTAGTTGGTCTCCCTTTTTAATTTCAGCCGAGTGCCCACAATTTGCAGGTCTTCCACCAAAGACTCCCCACCTTCCCGTAGTATCTTTACCTTCCGCTATGTTGGCGGTAGGGTGGGTTCTGGGTGGGTTCGGGTGGCCATCTCCCAACGCAGCCAATAACGAGCCCCGTTACATGACACGTTACTTTTACACTTGTGCCCCCCTTACACAGAGTGCTGCTCCGGTTTGTGAATCACTTTACACCTCCGGAGATAGGAAGCTTAAATCAGGTGTAAGGGCAGCGTAAAGTTACATGATGTAAATCACGTCCGCCATGTAAAATTGCACTCTTTTGTGAATCCACCCACAGGGATGTTCACCATAAGAGTTTCATATTGGCCCAAATTTTACCACATTTGTGTGAGTGAACCAGTGGCACGAACTAAATGATATGACATCACTAGACAATGTGAAATTGATCACAAAACTGGCAGGCACTGGTGGGCCATGATCTGTTAGAGTCGCGAGCTTTTTTTCCTACTTGGAAAGTCAAGTTTGTTTTGCCCAGGAAAATCTTAAAAGCACCATAAGCTTGCATGAGCGTGTAATGTGCCTTGAAAGCTGTTGATATTCACGCCTACAGTCATGCAAACCTTGGCAGCCGTTTGTAAATCACAACCAGTAACAATATGAGAATGCTGTGATTGTGTATCTTGCGTGACACAATCTACATCTGTCCTGGAGATTTGATGCTATCTTCTTTTTTTTCCACCTGCTTACCCCAGTGGCAATCTTGCACATAATCTGCACAAGATTGGATGGGAAACTAAATCTCAATATTAGCTAGCTGACCAGAGTAATCTTTTAGTAGTCACCATTCTCCAATTGAAACTTAATTCTTTCTTTGTGGACATTGTGTATATTTGGAGTACCTCTTTATGAGTAGTCAGAGCCATAGGTACTTTTAATTATTTTGTCATTCATTCCTATTCTATGGTGATATATGTTTGGATTTCAGGAACTCGTGACTTTGATGAAGGAGCGCAATAAGCTTAGTGATGAAGTTCAAATTTGGAAAAGCAAGTGTTCAATGCAAAAAGATGCCACCAAAAGACCAGCATCAATGGAAGAAGAACTTTCTAGTCAGGAGGAAATGAGAAGGTTGCATGATGATTTGACCTCGAAGTATAAGCTTGAATTGGAAAATGCTCGGAAAGAAAAAGGTCAACAGTTGGCTGAATTCCATAAGCAAGTTGAGCTTGACAAGGTAGGCTTCCACACAGGTTTTCTGGAATTCCCACAGTGACAGTTTATGTAACATTTCAGAAAGCCCTTGTTGAGAAATTTGAGACAGAACTTGAACTGTGTCACCAGAAATGGAAACCGAGGAACAACCAAGTGTCAGTAGGTGTGTCAGTTGTAGAAGGTGACCTGCCATTGACTTCAGGAGGTGCCAGCTTATCTGACAAAGTAGAGCCAGAAACAATGCTGAAATGTGACCTGGGAAAATGCCAAAAGCAGAATGCAGTACTCTTGAGTACTATTGCCTTATTGAAGAAGAGGCTGATAGAGACTGAGGCAACTCACAACAAGGATATTGTGTCTTTCATCAAAGCCATGAAGGTAACAAGTGCTCGGGAGGCAGAAATCAAGCTGCTTCACGAACGGAATGCTCAGATACTTCAGCTGCTTCAGGCCATGTCTGGGGCCTCTGAAACAGAAGTTAGCTGCAGTCAGACAGGCCGAAATCCAACTATCACCCCCCTTCCATCACAGTGGCCTGATGTGCTTCACCTCATTGAGAAATGGGGTAATGAGGTACATATGCTAAGGCAGATCCAGGCTTCTAACAAATGCAAATTAGCAGAGACAGAGAGTAAGTATCAGCAGATGAAGTTGAGTCTGAAAGCATGTAAGAAGGATGCTGCTGAGAAAGTGCTATCATACAAGGAAAGTTATGAAAAACTGGAGAACGCATACATGGAAATTGTTCTAAATGTGAAGGAGTCTTATGAAAGGTTCCTGGTAGACATAGACTTAGGGACTGCATTTGGTGCAGGTGAAGTACCTTCTTCAAACTCGAACCATACCCCAGAGACGCAGATGTCAGAAACAGAACCTCTTCAGTCATATGTCCAGAAACTTGAGGACCGATACCAAGCAAATCTGAAAGATTTACGAAGTGACTTTGAAACACAAGTAGATATTTTGACAATGCATAAGTATTCCTACAAGTCTCACTCTGAAGGTACTGATTTAGTACCTACCTCAGAAAAGGATGTCAAGAGTAAGTGAAAATTGTCTGCCATTGTTATTTTAGTTGCGCATGTTGTGCACATTATGCAGGATCAGAATTTGTGATCTTATGCAGAAAGTTGACTGGCACAATTCTCTTGTGTAATTCTTTGCTCAATAAAGATTTTATAAAAATTTATTAGTGGAGATTCTGGTATGTTTCCATTTTTAGGGTTGTAAATATTTCATTAAATGCATTGGGAATGCACATAGCCTTGATTCCTTTATAAGAGTTTTGATATAGCTAAGAAAAAAATTTGACATAATTGTGATGGGAGTATTCATTTTGGATTATATTTGATAAGACTGCTTCAGTTTACTGCTGTATTCAAATGTGTTCAGTACAGTTGGACATGATCAGTGATGTAAGTCATGTTTACAAAAGTCTCGAAGATAATAGTCCCTGAGGTGTGTGTCATTAATAAGCAAGGATTGAGAGATTGCTATGAAATTCCATT